>JAHNEJ010002005.1:0-233812 GCA_022559845.1 Amorphophallus konjac
GCCGTGTCCTTATCTCACGTCTATGTCCCACCGTGTCGTCCCACGCTTGTTGTTTTGTTCCTCACCACGTGTTGTTAGTCGTCTCTCTATGTTCCATGTGTTGTCCCAACCATGTGGTCATCCATCATGTTTCTTATCCCAACCATGTGTTGTCCCACCACGTTGTTGTCTTGTCACACCGTGTTCATGCATGCATGTTGTCTGTTCATGCCATTACATGCGTGCTTGTTTGCCTTTGTTATGTTATATTGCATGGTCTCCCATTTTATTTGATCGTTATGTTATGTCATGTTGTTTGTCGTTCAGTTAATCATCGTGTTATCTCTGCTATGTCTATCCTATTCATCTTATTCATGAAAAATCCATAAAAATCAGAAAAGAAAATCCAAAAAGTGCCGTTTCGCCTGCATAGGTAAGTCAGGTATGGCCTTCTATCCTTGTCACCTTTATTGCATTATTATATGGTATTATAGTATGCTATCTCGAGAACCAGTTGGTTATCTACCTGTTCCAGGATTTGATGTTCCCCTTCAACAAAAACGATGATGATCCAGGTTCACGTACTTAATCTTCGGATAGGCCGTTAGGTTAGGATGTCACGGGGAGGATGGTTCTATCTTGCATGCTGTGATTGCGGATGGTATCTTGACTCTGATTTTCCTAACTTAGCAATATTATTCTCGAGTATTTTATATTTTAATTTTTCTTTGCATTCGTTTTTACGATTTCTTTTATTTTAGCCCAGCATGCATCATACGCGTCCTTTGAGCTTTCATGACCCATTGAATTTGTCTGAATAATGCCCCGCTTGTGATGGTTAATTATGCGTTCAGTGATTGAGTAAGAGAGTTAATTCCACTCCGAATTGGAAGCTTTTCTTTGGTCGATTCGCCTGGTTCGGTTGATTGAAAGGTCCATGTCTGGAGCTTTAGCATGTTTTCTTTTGTGGCCCCCTCATTGGACCGCGGGATTGTGTCCCCCATGAGGTTGGTCTTGTCGATTCATTTTATTTAGTTTAGTTCCTCCAGATCGGCGTCACTTTTGGTTTAATCGTTCCTTACGTTTGATTCAGAGTTTTCCGGAAGGTTCTCATCGCTTGTTTGTAGAAACGGGTGTCATTTTACCTTAACGCCCGCTTTTTCGGTCCACTCCGCTGCATTTTCGCTCCACCTCAATGTTCCATGTCACCTCCGCTTCACCTCCGCTCGCTCCCCTGCAAAGAGGACGTTAAGGAGGGGCATCTGTTGACACCCGTTTTATGCCGATAAGTTGAGTCGTTTCTCTTACTCCCTTTTGTTGATGCCTCGAGTTGCCCGTCGCTCGTTGGGGCTGTTTCAGGCATGTTATGGGCGAATTTATGGGTTGCCTCCCTCCTTGGTTAAGTACAGGTCGATTCAGGGCTTATTGGGCCATGGTTTTGGGCTTTTTCATTGAGTTTCAACATCCACATGCATGCACGGTTCATTCCTGGCCGCACTACTAATGCGCGGTTTAATAAGGACCGTCCATATATTTTGGGGTATTTTGGGTGATTTTCTGAATTACCACCGACAGGCATTTATACGGTCTTGATATGGCCGTTCAAACCCAATGAACGGACGGCATCTGACCGCTCATCTCTCAGAGTCCTACGCTTGGAGGTTTGTTCAGATAATTATCCAATTATCCAATTATCACCGACAGGTCTGGAACGGTTAATCAATGGCTGCTCTACTATGGAACGGTCTCCTAGGAACCGTTTAGCTGTGAGGGTCTAACGGCGGACGTTTCGGTCAGTTCGAGCGATAATTGGGTTGATTTTCAGATTATCTGAATTTCCACCGACGGGCTTGGATGGTCAAAAGTGAACCGCTCATTTGTTGAGCGGTCTATCGTAAGATCGTTCATCTCATCGGTTGCTGAGTTTCAACAGATTTTAATCCTTTTATCCATGGTTTTATCCCCAACTTCTTTTGACAATATCTCCGTGGATAATTAACCATTTTAGTTGCCGTTTCGACTGAACGAGAGATAATGATATTATCTACGATTTATCTTTAATAATCTCGTCCCGAAAATGGCTCTAAACCCTGATTCCGGGGCTGGTTTTCTAGGCTCTATAAATAGACCCTAATGGCCGAACTTGAAAAGGGGGGGGGGAGATTTTGATCGACGGCGAAGCTCTACCGCACTTTTGAGCGACCTAGCACCAAGGTGGGAGGCTCTCTACGTCCATACGAGCCTCCGGTCCAGAGAGTAGTTCGATTTTTGAGTCTTTTCGTTTCATAGCTTTCAACACTTTCTTTTCATTGCATGCATCACTTCCTCCTTATATCCCCCTTTCTTTCTCATTACCATGCACACCTCCACCCACGTTTTTGTCACCCTAGGGGTTTAAAACCCCCCAAGTATCCTCCTTTCCATTTGTTAATGTTCACCTTTTGCTATTTTGACATTTACTACATTGTCCAGTTCTAATTTAGGTTTTCTTTGTGTGTTTCTTACGTTGTTTTGTAGGTCAGCAATCATCAGCATGAGGCCCATCCCCTCTGGCCGGCCGGAGAGGGTGTAGGTTGGACCCCTTGCAACTTACTGCGTGGTAGACTTGTGCGGTTTAATTGAAGCCGTTCAACCGTACGTGCGGTTTGGATAGGGCCGTTCGTCCTGTTAGTGCGGTCAACAGGAAGCCGTTCGTCATCCAACAGTAGTTCCTCCCGCACCTTCTGCAGCGTACTCAGGCGGTCTATCGTAAGACCGTGCAACGTGTAGGCGGTTCTTCAAGAACCGTTCATCTCCCCAGCGCTGCAACTTAGGCGAGTACCCCCTCCCTTTCCAAGGTACGACGTGTTCATCACGTACGGCACCCTGGTGGCGATCACGGTCATTTGTTTTCTGTTCTCCTCTGATCGTTTTTCATTTGTTCATTGCATATTGGTCTATTCACAAGGCATTGATCTTTAGTAGAGGAGAAAAATATATCAACACCCACTGTCAGGATTAATCCATCCGTCCCACCGCGCCTCCCGATTCTGGCTCCCGCAGCCCGCTCCCCAGCATCTTTTAGCCCTTATGGCTCACTCCCGTAATGTCCCTTGGGTTCTATAGCCCGCTTCCCTAATATCCTTTCGGCCCTTTTACGGTCTGCTTCCCTAATACCTTTACTACCACTACACTTATACGTAACAATAATATTTTCTTATAAAAAAAATAAAAAAAACAACACCAAAAAAAACAAAAAAATAAAACAAACAAAACAAACACAAAAAAGAAAATGGAAACAAAAAAAGAGAATGCATGATTGCCCTGCTTGCATGGTTGCTTAATATAGAATAATACACCTCCTTGAAATTTTCTAGGACCGTGTTTCCTTGCTAAATAATATCGCCCCGATTCCGGATGCACGCGCGTCACGGCGTACGCTCGAAGGGAACCCGATTATGGCGAGTGCACACGTCAAGGGGAAGAGTCATGACCGAATCGCTATGCCCAACTCACAAAATAGACCTGAGACAACGCTCTCACACTTAGCACTTTTTGTGTTCAATAGCCTTCGACTATAGGGATTGCCCGAATTTCTTCTTAGCACTCTACGGAGACTTGAATTCCTGCACTCGCGTGAAAGGTAATCGTGAGGAAAAAGCTGCCTACCCCCACTGTAAAAAAAAAGGAGAAAAAAAAAAGAGAGAGACAAGTGAGTCCGAGTAGCCGGGAATCCCCATTGAGACACATGAGGAGACTCGCGTGAAATGGTGAAGCGAATTATAATAAGGATGAAACCTATTAACCGGGAATCCCCATTGAAACACATGAGGAGACTCGCGTCAAACGGTGGAATCCGTAATAGAATTATAATAAGGATGAATCCTAGTAGTCGGGAATCCCCATTGAGACACATGAGGAGACTCACGCCGAACGGTGAAATCTGCTACCAAAATAAACAGACGGGGGGCTGTGCGAAGCTACCAAAATCGAGAGCCTAAAACATATGTGTAGGCGCTAGAGTGATCCTCGAGTGTCACCAGGAAAACCTGCATATCCCTATGGTTATGGCTCTTTGTTCACACATTTGCACTGCCACGCCACAGAGAATTGCCTCGGGTGAAATGCGTGAATTTAGGCTATGCATGCAAGACATGCGATATCCTCTTGACGGGTGCACCACCCCTCAATTGTGCCTCGCGGCCCGCACCGCATCTACGAATTACGGGCGACGTCCCTATCTTATCCCCTATAGGGGGAGCTGCCTTACTTATATTTATGTTATGCATGCTAATGAATACTTGCATGCTTTAAAAAAAAAGAAGAGAAAAAAAGGATGACAAAAAAAAACAACATAAAAATAATAAAAAAATAATAACAATAAAATAACAAGAATGTGCGTATGCAATAAACTCAATTTCAGCCATCGAAGCCTACTTTCCTAGCACCGGCTCGTAGAGCCCAATCTTGGCCCCCATGGCCTACCTCTTGCCCTCGCGACTTATTAATCTCTCAACTTTGGCTCTTGAAGCCCGCTTCCAGCCTTGACTGTTATGGCCTCCCTTATCGGCCCCTGAGCCGACAGCTATTCACTTATCGGCCTCTGAGCCGATAGCTATTCACTTATCGGCCCCCGAGCCGACAGCTATTCAATTATCGGCCTCCCAGTCGACAGCTATCCAATTATTGGCATCCACATCAGCAGCGGCCCCGAGTTCTTCAAGAAAAAAGGAGAAAGAAGGGAAGAAGAGAAGAAGAAGGAAAGAGAGAAGAGAAAAAAAAAGAGAATAAAAGAGAGGAAAAAAAAGATTAAAAAAAGAAAAAAAAGAAAAGAGAGAGAAGTGAAGAAGAACAACAGAGAAGAAGAGACCAATAAATCATGTCAGCGCCCGACACCCTGTCGGCACTGACGAAGAAGAAAAAGAGACAAACAGACCATATCAGCTCCTGACACCCCGTCGGCACTGACGAAGAAGAAAAAGAGACAAATAAACCATGTCCGCACCCGACACCTTGTCGGCACTGACGAAGAGAAGAAAAGACCAACAAACCATGTCAGCTCCCGACGCCCTGTCGGCACTGATGAAGAGAAGAAGAGACAAATAAATCATGTCCGCGCCCGACACCCTGTCGGCACTGACGAAGAGAAGAAGAGACCAATAAACCATGTCAGCTCCCGACACCCTGTCGGCACTAACGAATAGAAGAAAAGACCAACATACCACGTCAGTTCCCGTCACCCTGTCGGCACTGATGAAGAGACAAAGAAACCAACATACCATGTCAATCCCCGGCACCCCGTCGGCACTGATGAAGAGACAAAGAGGCCAATAAACCATGTCAGCGCCCGACACCCCGTCGGCACTGACGAAGAGAAGAAGAGACCAATAAACCATGCCAGCTCCCGACACCCTGTCGGAACTGACGAAGAAAAGAAGAGACAGACAAGTCATGTCAGCTCCCGACACCCCGTCGGCACTGACGAAGAAAAGAAGAGACAAACAAGTCATGTCAGCACCCGACACCCCGTCGGCACTGACGAAGAGAAGAAGAGACAAACAGACCATGTCAGCTCCCGACACCCTGTCGGCATTGATGAAGAGAAGAAGAGACAAACAAACTCCGTCAGCTATCGACACCCCATCGGCACAGTTGAAGAGAAGAAAAGACAAATAAATCACGTTAGTCCCCGACGCCCTATCGGCATTGATGAAGAGACAAAGAGACCAACATGCCACGTCAGCTCCCGACACCCCGTCGGCACCGACGAAGAGAAGAAGAAACCAGTACACCCACTGGCACCACCCAGCTCATCCTTCGCATGCGCTACCCGTGGGTGGGGGGCATTTGTGGACGTGCAAAATTGCACGCCCATACTGTAGATCCTGATTAAATCCACTTAGGAATGAATACAAAAAAAGAATAAATAAGCATGCACGAGGTGCAAAATAGGAGATGTGATCGCCAGAGACATGAGGCCTCAAAATATAATAATGAAAAGCATGGAGGGATCGCGAAAAATACCTTTAAACGCGGGGATTGCGAGTGCTCCTTTCTCTTCCAATCGGCCGGCCGATGAAGAGAGTTCTTCTTTAATTACCCTTGCAAACAAAGACAAACACCAATAAAGATATGGATTAGAAACATGGTGAGTGTAGCATCAATTCATAAAAAAAAAATATGAGCATGAAAACATGTGCAAGAACACACCTTAAGGGTGGTTGCCCTTAAACCCCTATGCAAAGAGGGTGTGGGGAGATATGATGAATGCATGAAAATATGAATAAAAATTAAGGGGAAAGAGTGCATGAGTTGCACTTATGGGAGATCTCAATGATGGAGAGAAAAATCAATAAAACAATGAAATATGATGCATGCATGAATTAATGAAAATACAAGATGATGAAAAGGAGATGAGATAAAAATCTTGTTTGTGGTTGGTGCTCCTTGGCTTGAATGCTCAATGGGGAGAAAGCTTCAAAAGGGATGAAGAGGTTGATGTTGAAAGTCCTCCTCCTTAGCCAAAAAGCCCCTTCGGTTCTTGTAAAAAGAAGAAAAACAAAAAAAAAGAGAGAACAGAAGAAAAAAAATAGAAGAAGAAGGGGAAAGAAGAATAAGAAGAAGACAGAAGAAAGAAGAATAGAAAGGGAAGAAGAAGAAGACGGAAGAAGAAGAGGAGAAGAAGATAGAAGAGGAAGAGGAAAAAAGAAGAAGAAAACGGAAGAAGAAGAAGGAAGAAGAAGCCAGAAGGACAGAAGAATAGAAAGGGAAGAAAAAAAAGACGGAAGAAAAGACAGAAGGACATAAAGAAGAAAAACAGAGGAAGAAGACAGAATACGGAAAAAAGGGAACCAACCTCATTAACAGAGCCGCAGAAGCTCTATAAAAAGGATTAGATCAAACAGATAAAAGGATAAGAATAGCAAGAGTCCAACAAGGGAAAGGATAAGAAGGGGCAAGAGCTCAAGGAGGGGAGGATTAAGCTGGGCAAGAGTCCAAACGAAGCAGGGACTCTCTGGGGAAAGGTTGCGTTCGTTCGGAACACAAAAATGAAACACGACCTGGACCAGGGCGTCAATTCAAGAATTGACGACCGGACAAAGGGCGTCTCTTAAAAACACGCCTAAGACGAAGGGCGTCAACTCCTGGATCAATTTTGGAAATAAAAACTCCCCATATTTTAAAAAATGTAAAACACGCCTCGAACAAAGCCACGTTTAAAAAACACGCCCCTGGGAAGGGCGTTAATTTCAAGTCTGTAAAACGGGGAAGCCGGTCAAACAACAAGAATTGACGCCCTCATTTGTGGGCGTCCTTTCTCAAAGAAACGCCCCAGATCAGGTCGTATATTTCGAAAACACGCCCTTGCCCAGGTCGTTAATTTCAAAATTGAGATAAATGCCCAGAAAAATCCAGAAAAATAGGAAAAAGGAGAAAATGAAAGAAAACATAGGAGAAATTCAAGAAAAGTGGGAAAAATCACTCAAACAAGCTAATTTGAGGCTCAAATGGGGCATTGCACGGCGATATGAAATATACTCAAAATAATGTTAATTTTAGCGTGTCTACAGCTGCCCCGCCTTGGCGTCTGCTTTGCAAGGGAGCGTAGCAAACTGAAAAGTAGATGCCAAGGTGTGACGAGACACGCAATCAACATCACTTGATGAGAATCAAATCAAAAGTACGAGATTAAGCAAATCTCGGGAAATTCAATAAAATCAACAATGTTTGGATAAAAGGGGAGTTGTGCACGCGGTGCACGAAGGAGATAAAATAAATGATCAACTTCCAGCGCGGTGGAAGTACCCCAGGTCACAAACCTGTAAGTTTCACCATTGGGGAGCGGTTACCAGCCAGTGGACGTGCTGCAGCCAAGGTGGATCAAAGGAAAGGATTGAAATAAGATGATAAAAATCTAAACAAGGAGCTTTCGAGAAAATGACCCAAAACGACAACAAAACGAACTGAAGATTCAATCCGGCATGGAATATCTCATATCTAGAAAGATTAAGATCAACTTCAACCCTCAAAGTCAGCTCATCAGAATGATTTTTCAACAATTGTTTCAAATTCCTACATGAATGCATGCTGGGTCTAAAAGGAAAAATTAAATCAAATGAAAATATAAGATAATCAAGGATAATATTGCTAAGCTGCCAAGACTGAGTCAAGAAACCGATTTCACGAGCTGATACTAAGCCGAAGCCCGTTTATCCACGCACCAACTCATAAAAGGGAACCATCGTCCCCAGTCTTGGACGGCTCAACGACCTATCCGTATGACTAAGATGCCTCTGGAATCGTCATCATTTTTGATGAAGGGGAACTCAAATTCCAGATTTACCAAAGCCACAAGGTCCTTGATATAATCTAGTAGCATATGTAACATATAGTAAAATGCATACAGGAGATGGTGGGGCAATGAGCATGGGAACTGAGAACTGAGCTGCAAGTACCGTGGGGATTGGATGATGATGCCCAGTCGGTGAGATCAAGAGCTTCTTATCCTGCGGTCAAAAATTTATCAGCCAAGATATAAAAGATAACAAGCAATGAATAAGGCATTTAAGCGTAGCAAGCATAGCATGAATCAAAGCATCAATAGCATGTCACAACATAGTAACCATTATGAGTTGAATCGTGATATTGCAAAGCATCATTGTTTGTTATTTTGTCATGAGGATGCCAACTTGGCTAATCAAGATTTGGAGTTGAATGATCAAGATCTGATAATGCCCCATCGGCAGAATTGATCAAGAGAAATTAGTAGGAGTTGATTGAAAGATATGGAGATGAATAATCAGAATGATAATCAGGAGATATAACCAAAATGATATAAGGAGGTGATAACCAAAAATACCCAGGGTGGCATGTCATGAGAATATCGAGAGAATCAATAGATTGATAGCAATGAGTAAAGCTGTTCCTGCAAAACACCATCAGAAAATACAATGCAATTTTTATGGAGTTTTTTTTTTTGAAATATGCAAATTTTTATGTGGTTTTGAAAAAGATATTCAAATTTTTATGAATTTTTGGAAAATATTTCAAATTTTTATGAATTTTGGACAAGAAATATTCAATTTTGTTTGATTTTGGTTAGACATTGCTAAAGCAGCATCAAAGGGTGTCTTAAACCACTGGCTAGGGGTCCTCGTTCCTTCCCCTTTTGCTAAAAACTGTCCAGAGCTGGGCGTGCATTGAAGGGTGGCGCCCTATAACCGACTGCCCTTGATCAACGGTACCCCTACCAAGGCCATACCTCAGAAATGTTCGGTCTTGGAGGGAGAAGAGAAGAATAATTGGAGATAAGCTTTATGCAGGATGGGAGATGTCGGGACTTGAATTCTTTCCAAGGTGTTCCCCCTCAAAGAGGTAGTCTGTTGCGCCGGGGCTTTATGTCTTTGAGTTTTAGACCCTTGACATGCATACGACTAGGATTTTTCCTGCGGGGACTTTGCCACTCTTGTCATGCCATAATTCACAATCTTGCTTTTATCGAAATTCTAACTTGATTTTCATAATAGCCCTTTTGGCGAGATGTATATCATGAAAACTCATATGAAAACTCATATTGATTTTGGGTCAAGACTGCCCCTATTTGAGACTTCTCTCGTATTGGGGATTACCATGGGTTGGTCATCTTATCCGTCAACCTCTTGCCCCTGCACGCGGCCGAGTAAAGAAGAAAAAAAGACTTTCAGATATACTCATGGCATGGCCAAGGTAGCAACGGTGTCTATCCAAAGAGCCGGCTAAGGACGCCGTGAAGTGTGTGGAATGCCCAGCTAAGGGTTGATCTTAACAAGCGGGGAGAGAATGTTGAATTCTCAGCGCGGGGTTCTTATTATCCAAAGGTGCTGTAAAAGCAAGCCTAAAAGACTATTTTTGATAATGATTCAAAAGCTTAAGATAAAGGTCTAAAACACCACTCTTAATCTTGTTAAGAAGCACTTTATTTCGAAAATCATGCGTGAAACACTGAGATAATGATATCATAAAAATGCTTACTTACACCAATATGTTACCTTGCAACCTTTGTAGAAGCAGCTGCCGCGAGAGGCGATCTTGATCATCGTGGGATATTCCTCTTTTGCAGTCAAAAGAATTGGAAGCAAAGGATTTGAAAGTGGCTTAACAAGAAGGAGTGGTGCCAAGACCAGACTCAGACGAATAAGGAGAAAAGGAAGAGAGACGAGGGCTAGAACTCCCTCGTTAAGGCGCGGAGACCCTGATCACATGGAAGGTCTACAGAAGAAGCGGAGAATTAGAAGGAGGAGTGAGGACTAAAGCCTCGGAAGCAGTGGGAGAAAGGGCAGATGCCCAAGGCAGTGGATGTGGAAGAAGTTGGGTCGGAACCGGAATCAGGAGGAATTAGAAGAAAGAATTGGTAGATAGAAAGAGGCGGATCTGGAGGCGGATCTGAAGGGTCCGGAGGCAGAGGAGGAGAATCATGAGAGGAAGAATCATCCGGAGGCTCCGGAGGGATAAGATATTGAGGGACGCGATGCCCTGAGAAGAAATCTGAAAAAGAGTGATGAAAAAGGAAGAAGAGAATGAAGGATGCGATGTTCTGGAAAATCAGAAAGATGAATCGGAAGAAAGATAGAGGGTCCGGAGGTTCCGGAGGAATGAAATCAGGAGGGGCGCGATGCCCTGGAAGAAGATAGAAAGAATAAGATGGAGAATCCGGAGGTTCCGGAGGAATAAGATGGAAAGGGGCGCGATGCCCGAGAGGAAAGTATGAAGGATCCGAAGGGATGAGAAGGGAAGGGGCGTCGTTCCCAAGGGGAAAGTCCGGAGGTTCTTGAGGAATAAGATGGAAAGGGGCGCGATGCCCGAAAAAGAGAGATAAAATACCTGGGAATTCCAGGGAAATAGTGGGAAAGGGGACGCGATGCCTCGGGGAGAGTGGATTAGAAGAGAATGAAGGGGAATAAGATGGGAAATGCGGGAAATCCGGAGGTGTCGGAAGGCGGGGAAGATACGGGTTTGGAAACCCGGGAATCAAGAGGTGCAATTGTATGCAAATGCATGGATGCGATGAATGCAGTGAATGCGTGAATGCAACAAAATGTATGAGATGCAAAGAAGATGGAGAATGTGAAGGGTGAGAGGACGAGATCCTCCTCCTAACCCCGGGAATGGCCCATGAAGAAAAAGTGATAGAGATGGATGAATAGAAAGTGGAACAAATAAGGGACGGCCCCTTGGCACTAAGATAACTGCCCCTCCACGGCAGTGAAAGAGTATAGCCAATTGGCCCAATGGAAGAAGCTTCAATAATAAATGACAACCCCCTTGAAATGCAAGAATCAATAATGTAAGGGAATTGGAAAGTTGGAAAATGAAGCATTGCTATGCCCATTAATTGTGGTGTATAAGAAGTGTCGCACAAAATGGGCATTCGCCCCTTGTATGGAGGAATGGAATCAAGATTTAGAAGATGGAACAAAGGGTGCCCTGCCCGGCCCTTGGATGGCATCAACGCTTGGCATTCTCTGAGCAATGGCGGTGACCCGGCCCCTTCGACCATGTTTGGCACAATAACCCGGATCGGCATCCGGTAAATAAATTCTTGAATCTTGAGCGGCACAGCCACAGCCAAATCCTCCTTGCGTGGCGCATGATTATCCTTGGCACAGGTTCTTGCAGAAGCACTCCCCTTCCGAGTAGTAAAGGGAGATGAGGCGGAAGGCTTTGTGGATAATGGAGGTTTAATGGAAAGTGTAATGGGAGGTGTAGTGGAAAGTGTCAGAGGAAGGATAAACGGAGACGGAGGTTCAAACACGTCGAGCTTCTCCCTTTGCTCGGAAGCAGTCGGGGTTGGCTCGAGTGCAAAAAAGGGTGAATCCTGCTCAGGATTAGCCACGGGTAAAGGTGAAGGGTCATGTGGTGGAATAGGTAAGGTGGGTTGAGGCGGTGATAATGGGATAATGGAAGGTTGAAGTGGTGGTAATGGGAGGTTAATTGGGGAAGGTTCGATAGTGGGCTCGGTGGAGGCTAAAGGCTCAATATGTGGAGGTTTTATAGTGGAAGGCTCGGTGGAGGCTGGTGTTATGAAGGTTGATGGCATAGTGGGTGGAGGTGTAGTTGATGGAGGTTTAATGCGTTGAAAGCGCCGAACGGGTCGAGCGGTGTTAGGAATAGGAGGAGACTCAAGATGCGCCGGCGCGGGTGATTGGAGTATCGACCCATCATTGTAACACCAAGAAGTCTCGGAAATAGGGGTTGGATTGGGAATAGTGGTTTCATCCTGAGCAGGGGGGTCATCAAATGAAAATGGAGGGAGAGGGAAACGAAGGAAACTCGGAAGGGGTGCCTGCGGAGCTTCATCGTATACTGCCTCGGATTCTTCAAATGCCGGCTCTTGCTCGCTTGGAATGCCGATGCCATAATCATCTCTCCTATCCTTCCATTCATTCTCCATCTTTGTAATATCATTCAGAACAGCATGGAGTGGATTGACTGGAGTAGGAGGAGCCGTGACCTTCTTTAATTGTTCCTCCATGGAAGTAATTTTATCCAAGAGATTTTGCTGGAAGGGGGTAACATGAGCAACCGAGGGTTGGCAGGGCCTTGAAGGAGGAGCTGTATAAAAAGGCCGTGGAGGGGAATGAACGGGACGACCCGTAGAAAAATCCGGGTGGGCCGGATTACAAGGAATAAATGGGCCTTGGGTCCATGATGGAGGAGGAATAGAAGGAGGATGAATAGAAGGAGGTGGGTGATGGGCCACCCGAGGAGGAGTGTGAATAGAAGGAGATGGGTAATGGGCTACCCGAATATGATTGTGAATAGAAGAGGGAGGTGGGTGATGGGCCACCCGAATAGGATTGGAAGGAGGATGAGATGAAGGAGGTGCACCCTCAACGGCGGCCTTAAGGGCTTGGATCTGTTGGGGGGTGAGATGATCTAATGCACGAATGATTTGAGAGACCTTCTCATCATTGGGACGAGACGGTCCCGTAGAAGTAGTGGCCATTTTGTCTATCAAAGTAAGCCATTATGCAAGCAATTTAATGTGCAAACAATTTGCAAAGAAACACACAAGTTGGAATGGTTACCTTGATTTTGATTTGTTTGAACCTTGGTGAATTAATGAACTTATGCAAATTGATATGATTCACACAAGGGGAGGAACCTAGTTTCAAATGTGATTTAACTCCAATGCCAACTAGGAACACTCTCTCACCACATATAGGCCAACTAATCCCGGGACTTCGAAAGGGTACAACCTGCCCGGCGTCCGTGAGGGAATCCACGGGTGCGGGGACTTATGGAGGCTTGGAAAAGGGATCTCCGGTCCAAAGAGACGGAATGCTCAATGGAGGGTCGTCCCGATTCCAAGAGGGGGTGTGGAATCCTAGTGAGGAGAGAGGAGGTCTCCCAAACCAATGCAAATGAATGAATGAAATGCGTGCAAGGAGATAGGTAAATCACCAATAGAGCCAAATAATCAATATAAATCAATGAAGCATGAATAGGCGGAGGCTCTGTGAAATCACAGGAAAGAGACGACCTGTGGAAGGTCGCTACCAATAAAGACGCGCCTCTGAGTGAGGCGCTATCCAAAGAAAAGACGCCTCAGCGAGAGGGCGTCAAATCTAAAAGACGCCCTGGGGCAGGGCGTGAACCATCAGGGCTACACATGGCCAAACAAAGAAACGCCCTGGCGTGAGGCGTTACCAAGTAAAAGACGCCCTGGAGAGGGGCGTGAATTCACAAACAAGCAGGGTAAACCAAGCCAATCACCACAATATAATCAATCAATGAATATGAGCATGTTATGAATCATGATGAAAAATCACGCAAGGAAGGGTTCTGCAAACCCACAGTAAAAAGACGTCCTGGAAGGGGGCGCTATCCAGCAAAGAAACGACAGGGTCACTGTCGTGAATCACTGTGAGGGCCCACAAGCAATAGTGAGAAACGCACCTTAGGGTGAGGCGCTATAAATAAAAGGACGCCCCTGAGTGAGGGCGTCAAATCAACAAAAAGCGCCCTGATGTGAGGCGCTACGCAGTAAAGAAACGCCCTGGGGGAGGGCGTGAATTCACAAGCAGCATAATAAAACCAGGAGAAACCAGGATATATGCTGAAAGACGCCCTGTCAGAAGGCGTTATATATAAATCACACGCCCTGAGTAAGGGCGTTAAATAAAAAAGCGCCTCTGTCAGAGGCGTTAATTCTTTCAGTCTCCAGAGAAACTCCGCGGCCAGAAACATCAAACAGTCACAGTCACAACATGATGATCATGGCAATCAACAAATATATGAATAAGCATGCTCGTCAAAAAATTTTTTTGGATAAGCGGAAATTCTAAAAAACTATCAAACTGACAGATCACTTGGGGAGAGTGCAATTCACAATGGAGGGTGCCCGAGGGGCACAAAGGAGGGGTACCGTGGGTACCAAAGGGAAAGGGCACGCAAGGGTGCCAAAGGGGAAAGGGGTAATAAAAAGAAGAACACAAAGAGTCCCACCGTGATCGCCAATTTGTAGATCATGATTAAATCCACTTAGGAATGAATACAAAAAAGGAATAAATAAGCATGCACGAGGTGCAAAATAGGAGATGTGATCGCCAGAGACACGAGGCCTCAAAATATAATAATGAAAAGCATGGAGGGATCGCGAAAAATACCTTTAAACGCGGGGATTGCGAGTGCTCCTTTCTCTTCCAATCGGCCGGCCGATGAAGAGAGTTCTTCTTTAATTACCCTTACAAACAAAGACAAACACCAATAAAGATATGGATTAGAAACATGGTGAGTGTAGCATCAATTCATAAAAAAAATATATGAGCATGAAAACATGTGCAAGAACACACCTTAAGGGTGGTTGCCCTTAAACCCCTATGCAAAGAGGGTGTGGGGAGATATGATGAATGCATGAAAATATGAATAAAAATTAAGGGGAAAGAGTGCATGAGTTGCACTTATGGGAGATCTCAATGATGGAGAGAAAAATCAATAAAACAATGAAATATGATGCATGCATGAATTAATGAAAATACAAGATGATGAAAAGGAGATGAGATAAAAATCTTGTTTGTGGTTGGTGCTCCTTGGCTTGAATGCTCAATGGGGAGAAAGCTTCAAAAGGGATGAAGAGGTTGATGTTGAAAGTCCTCCTCCTTAGCCAAAAAGCCCCTTCGGTTCCTGTAAAAAGAAGAAAAACAAAAAAAAAGAGAGAACAGAAGAAAAAAAACAGAAGAAGAAGGGGAAAGAAGAATAAGAAGAAGACAGAAGAAAGAAGAATAGAAAGGGAAGAAGAAGAAGACGGAAGAAGAAGAGGAGAAGAAGACAGAAGAGGAAGAGGAAAAAAGAAGAAGAAAACGGAAGAAGAAGAAGGAAGAAGAAGCCAGAAGGACAGAAGAATAGAAAGGGAAGAAAAAAAAGACGGAAGAAAAGACAGAAGGACATAAAGAAGAAAAACAGAGGAAGAAGACAGAATACGGAAAAAAGGGAACCAACCTCATTAACAGAGCCGCAGAAGCTCTATAAAAAGGATTAGATCAAACAGATAAAAGGATAAGAATAGCAAGAGTCCAACAAGGGAAAGGATAAGAAGGGGCAAGAGCCCAAGGAGGGGAGGATTAAGCTGGGCAAGAGCCCAAACGAAGCAGGGACTCTCTGGGGATAGGTTGCGTTCGTTCAGAACACAAAAATGAAACACGACCTGGACCAGGGCGTCAATTCAAGAATTGACGACTGGACAAAGGGCGTCTCTTAAAAACACGCCTAAGACGAAGGGCGTCAACTCCTGGATCAATTTTAGAAATAAAAACTCCCCATATTTAAAAAAATGTACAACACGCCTCGAACAAAGCCACGTTTAAAAAACACGCCCCTGGGAAGGGCGTTAATTTCAAGTCTGTAAAACGGGGAAGCCGGTCAAACAACAAGAATTGACGCCCTCATTTGTGGGCGTCCTTTCTCAAAGAAACGCCCCAGATCAGGTCGTATATTTCAAAAACACGCCCTTGCCCAGGTCGTTAATTTCAAAATTGAGATAAATGCCCAGAAAAATCCAGAAAAATAGGAAAAAGGAGAAAATGAAAGAAAAAATAGGAGAAATTCAAGAAAAGTGGGAAAAACCACTCAAACAAGCTAATTTGAGGGTCAAATGGGGCATTGCACGGCAATATGAAATATACTCAAAATAATGTCAATTTTAGCGTGTCTACACATACGTCCCAACTAGTCCGGCATCAACAACAACTTCAACTAAAGAAACTGCGTAGAAAAGGGGCCATCCGGACTCCCCGAACGCACAGACACTGCCATGGAGCTATCTCCGGGGTCACGACAGTGAAGAGAAATCAACCACCAAGAGCCCCACAATCCATGGGCCTCGAAGAAAATCAAATAAGCCATAACTCGCGCTCACAACGGGCTCATGACTGCCCATTTAGGCCTTCAGCGGCACGCCTCCAGGTCCCTTCCGCGGCACGCCCCGCTGGTCTTCAGCGGCACACCCTGCCGGCGTTCAGCGGCACGCCCCCGGCGCCTTCAGCGGCACGCCCTGCCGCCCGTTCAGCGGCACGCTAGGCTTGCTTCAGCGGCACACCCCCAGGGAGCCCCAGCGGCACACCCTCCAGGGTGCTCCAGCGGCACACTCCCGTGAAGCCCTTCGGCGGCACACCATGGCAAGCCCCAGCGGCACAGCCATTTGCCCCTCCAGCGGCACGGCCTTTGGCCCTTCCAGCGGCACGCTTGCCGGCCATTTCGGCGACACGCCCTTGCAACCTTCCAGCGGTGCAGCTTGTTGGCTCCTCAACAGCACGCTCCAGTGAACCAAATCTAACAGCCGTGCCCTACGGATCCTTGGCGCGCAGCGAACTAGCTGAGGTGTCAACCGGACACGGAGACACGCAGGCTACTCCTCTGCCACCAAGGACAGGGGAAGTCAAACCCCATCATTGCCCATCACTTCCCGCCTCCGACCATCGTGCTTGAACGCTTCTGCCGCTGGGGGTATAAAAGCCTTCCTCTGCCGCCGAACAAGACAGACAGAGAGAGAACCGGGGGAACCGAAGAGAAGAAGAAGAAGAAGAGAAGAAGAGAAAAAGAGAAGAGGAAGAGGGGAGGCTCCGGATTCCCCCCTGCCACTCCGTCCACCGTCATCTGCGCGAAGAGAAAGAAGAGAAGAAGGAGAAGAGAAGAAGAGGAGCCTGCCACTCCGACCACCATCGTGTGAGTGAAGAGAAAGAAGATAGAAGAGAAGAGGAGAAGAAGAGTGGGTGGAGAGAGGGAGTGAGGTCCGGGAGGGGAGGAGTCGATGTCCCTTTCCCCTCCCCACTGTAGCTTGTTCTTTCTCCCTTTCCATCCGTTTCTTTTTGCTTGTGTTACGATGTATTAGCCCCTTCGAGGCATTCCTCTTATGAGAATAGAAATAAAAGGCTTGCGAAGGTTTTGTATGCCTTCCTACAGATGTTCTTTCCGTGTTTGCTTCCCTCGATGTTCATGCCCCTTTCTTCTGCTTCCGTTCTTTGGGGTTTTCTTTCTCCCATGCATTTTGCCTTTGTCCACCTCACCTGGCCTTTGCCCGGCATACCAACAGGGTGCTTCGCCCGGCACACTCCCAACGGCCCTTGGCCGGTGCATGTTTCAACCTTCTGCCAGCATCTCAACCGTGCCCCCTTGGCCGGCATACTCTGCGGCCTACGCCTTGGCCGGCACACTCGGTCCTCGACACGGTCCCTTGGACCCTTGCCCGACACGCCCTTGCCCCCTTTCCCGACACAGCCCCTCAACAGCACACCCGGGCTCCTCCCAGTCCGGCACGCCTTCGAGGCTTCCTGGCCGGCACACTAGCCACCAGTCCCTCCTTCTTGCCCAGTGCAGCTTGACCCCCCCCCTCCGACTTGCTAGCCCGATACATCCCCTGAGTTTCTTGGCCGGTACGCTTCCCAGCCGCCCCCAGTGGGGTCTCTTGTCCATCATTTCTTTCAGGTTTTCCGAGGTTTTATTAAAGGTGTTGCCGCTCTCCGGCACCCACCTCCAGTTGACGGGTTCCGCCACTCTCTATGGGCGCGTTCCCTTTATCTCCCTTATGCTCGGGTCAAGGGGAGATGCTGCCGAATTTTTGGTAGAAATGATAATAATGTGTTTAAAAGACAAAAGAAACAACGAACGAATGGAACGCCCGGCGATAAAACATTCTAACCGAAATGAGGCACTGCGGGCAACACGAGAGGAATCGGGTTAAACGACGATGTGATGGATTAAATGCTCGATCTGTAAAGAAGAGGTTGGGGGAAGAGGGAGAAAAGATTTGTATAAAACTATATAAAGAGCAAGGAAAAGAAGAAAAGAAAAACCTTAAAATAAGTAAAGGAGGAGTGGGCCTTCCCCGGCACGCCCATTCCAGCTTTCGCCGGTACACCTTGTCAACCCTCCACGGCACACTCCCTTACTTCTTTGAACCCCCGGCTGTATAGACTTTCCCCCGCAGGCCGTACAGACTTTGCCCCACGGCCGTACAGACCTTGCCCCTCTACAGCCCGCAGACCGTACAGACTTTGCCAAGCAGGCCGTACAGACTCTGCCCCGCAGGCCGTACAGACTTTACCCCGCGGCCGTACAGACCTTGTCCCTCTACAGCCCGTAGACCGTACAGACTTTGCCCCGCAAGCTGTACATACTTTGTCCCGCGGCCGTATAGACTTTGCCCCCTAGGCCGTGCCCTACGGCCGTACAGACTTTGCCCCGCGGCCGTACAGACTCTGCCCCGCAGGCCGTCCCGAATATGATTGTGAATAGAAGAGGGAGGTGGGTGATGGGCCACCCGAATAGGATTGGAAGGAGGATGAGATGAAGGAGGTGCACCCTCAACGGCGGCCTTAAGGTCTTGGATCTGTTGGGGGGTGAGATGATCTAATGCACGAATGATTTGAGAGACCTTCTCATCATTGGGACGAGACGGTTCCGTAGAAGTAGTGGCTCGAAATTGAGTAGGGGGACCATGAGGATGGACATTGCCCGTGGGCCGGGCATGACCATAAGAATGGGGATGCGGTCCCTTGAAAGAATGGTGAGAATGACGAACATGTTGGAGTTGAGGGGAATAAGATGAACTAGGTTGATCACCCTCATGAACATTAATTGAATTGAAGATGTCATTTTGTCTATCAAAGTAAGCCATTATGCAAGCAATTTAATGTGCAAACAATTTGCAAAGAAACACACAAGTTGGAATGGTTACCTTGATTTTGATTCGTTTGAACCTTGGTGAATTAATGAACTTATGCAAATTGATATGATTCACACAAGGGGAGGAACCTAGTTTCAAATGTGATTTAACTCCAATGCCAACTAGGAACACTCTCTCACCACATATAGGCCAACTAATCTCGGGACTTCGAAAGGGTACAGACTCTGCCCCGTAGGCCGTACAGACTTTACCCCGCGGCCGTACAGACCTTGTCCCTCTACAGCCCGCAGACCGTACAGACTTTGCCCTGCAAGCCGTACATACTTTGTCCCACGACCGTACAGACTTTGCCCCATAGGCCGTGCCCTGCGGCCGTACAGACTTTGCCCCGCGGCCGTACAGACTCTGCCCCACAGGCCGTACAGACTCTGCCCCGCGGCCGTGCAGACCTTGCCCCTCTACAGCCTGCAGGCTGTACAGACTTTGCCCCGCGGCCGTACAGACCTTGCACGACTTCAGCCCGCAGGACGTACAGACTTTCCACAGCGGGCCGTACAGACTTTGCCCCGAGGCAGTACAGACCTTGCCCCTCTACAGCCCCCAGGCCGTACAGACTTTGCCCCGCAGGCCGTACAGACTCTGCCCCGCAGGCCGTACAGACTTTGCCCCGCGGCCGTACAGACCTTGCCCCTCTACAGCTTAAGGCTGCACCGACTTCAGCCCGCAGGCTGCACCGACCTGCTGCCGGCCCTGACCTGCACCGACCTGCCTTCAGCCTTGGCACACCCTGCACCAACCTAGCCCAATCTCTATCCGGCGCACCCTTTGATACCCTCGCCGGCACGCCCAGCTCGGCCAGACCTTCACCGGTACACCCCTTTTTACCCCCAACGGCCCACGTTTCCTTCGAAAATAAATATATATAAACATATACAAATATGTCATGATAATGATAATGATAATACTGATAATAAATTAATAAAAATTATGATAAATAAATAAACCCGAATATATATATATGAGAAATAAATAAAAAAATGCAAAATAATAATAATAATAGTAAAAAAGGAAAGGGAAAATATAATAGTAATATTAATAAACAAAATGGAGAAATCATCTAGAATAAATACATAAAAGGGAAATAAGCAATAAAATATATATGCACATAATTTAAAGCCCAGATAAAGAAAATGGTAAAATCTATGTTGCAGCCCCGTCTCTCCCGTGACCCGATGCTGAAGGAACAACAATGCCGCCCTTCCAGGTTGGGCCTGAGTCTTGGGAATTATCCCGAAATGGCCATGGCCCGACCTCGCCTCGGGCTGACATTCCGATTAAACCGGACTCGTTTCTCAGGCCGGATCCCTTCCGAGCCACTACTAAAATTGCCGTACGTTCGGCAGACATTTGAACGGGTTTACCTCGATTTTCGCCGCGTTTCTATTACGGACCTGTGTCTGAACATGAAAAGATCCGTGAGCAACCAACATGGCCGACGGCTCCTACCTCGACGTGGTCGTGACCCAGTATTACTCCGGGCCGATAGCTCGTCAAATCGGATTCACTTTATCGGGATTCGTTCCCGCCCTTTCATTGAAATTGTCGCAAACTCGGCATACATTTGTACGGGGTTGTTCCTATCTACGTCGCACCTTCAATATGGACCCTTGTCCGAATATCAAGTGGTCCGCAAGTGACCGACAGAAATCTGAATAGAACGAGATGGCTCCTGTCATCCCTGGACCATATACATGGGAATATCAATAAGGCCTTTGTGGGCTGTGCTTGGACCTCGGGTCCGTCCCGATTATGGTCATTGTCTGACCCACACCTCCGCCTATAGCTCGCTTCCTTCGAACATGTTTTGGTTTTTGAATCTAGTCCCGGGACTCTTCCCAGTTGCCCTCCGGCAACGGGAACATTAATGATGCCCATGCAAGCCCCGTCTGGACCGCGGGAGGTGCCCCCGGTATGGTCCCGACTCGATCTCGCACCGGGCCAATAAATTTGCTAGTTTCCTGCTACACTAACCGAGATTTAACCGAATGTTTTCAGTGTCTCGGAATAATGTATTTGCCGTATTATGGCATACATATGTTCTAGGTCCTCCTGCGACGATTATGATATTCTCAAGCCAGACACCCGTCCGAATATTAAACGGTCTCCCGAATGACCGACACGTTTCGAACGTCTGCTTCCCTAGACACAGGGCTTTTCAGCCGATTCAAGGGATATTCCCTCGTTGCCCCTTGGCATCGAAAATATTAATGACGCTCATGCAAGTCTTGTTTCGACCGCGGGGGGCCCAACGCAGTATGGTCGCAGCTTGCTCTTGCACCGGGCCAACAGATTTACTGGTTTTTGGCCGCTCCAACTGAGGCTTAGCCGAACATTTTCCGCTCTTCCGAATAATAAATTTGCCGTACCTCGGCATACATGCGTTCCGGTTTTCCCGTGACAACCGCGATTTTCTCGAGCCGGACATTCGTCTGAACATTAAATGGTCAGTACACGACCGACATGATCGCGAATGATTTTCTTCTCGCCCTCGCGTGAGGATTTCAATACCTCGTAATAGACCTTCCATGCAATTGATTTCTTGGCCATGAGGCCCTGAATCCCGGTGATTAATCAAGGGTGTTCCCTCGTATGGGGGATGTAAATGACGCCGTGACCTTTATGGCGCGGCGGGTTTTGGTCCCGACATGAACCACACAATCGTCTGACCGAGTTAGATCGAGCGCACCATGGGCTCTTCGGAGCCCGAATAAATTGTCACTCAGTGACTGGCACGCCCACGCACTTAATAGACGGATGAACCACCCGAATAGATGAACAACATAATGAGTGTTCGAAAAGTGCGTCGACACCTCATCAGCCTGTGCCTTCGCCCGTGTGCCCGCAGCTGCCCGCGCAAGCGGGCCCGCGCCCGTCCCTCGCGCCCGCGCGCGCGCGCAGCGGACGCCTACCGCTTGAGCCCACCGCCTGCTAGCGCCCCATCGTGCCCTGTGAGCCCGCCCTGTGCCGCTCTCGCCCCTCCGTGCCCAAGCCGGCCCGCGTATGCGTTTGGCCGCCAACGCGTCGTCGACCGTGCCTCCTCTGTGTGGACCGCTGCGCTAGGCCGCCAACGCGTGAATTACGCAGGAAGAGTAGGTAGAGTGGTTGAAAAGAAAAAAAAGAGATTTGAAAGTTGAAAAAAAGTGTTATATATATATATCATATATATATACCTTGGATATATAATATTATATATATATTATATCTTATATATATATCTATTATATATATAATATGGATATATATTTAATAGTCATCTATTTATATATATATACCTTTTGGTTAACTTATTGATTGTGGCACCCAGGTTCACATAGCGACGGCTCGACCCGTGTACGAGTCGCCCGTATGTCGATAGACGGTCCGTAAAATATGGGACGTGGGTATCTCTGAGTCTCCCTGCACGGAGAAATTAGACTAATTTGTTCCCCTGCATCGAAAATTTTAAGTCACGCGATTTTGTAATAATTGCAACCTCCCTGCGAGGAGTCAATTCTTTGTAACCGGTGAAGCTTCTTCGACGCCGTGCGGGCACGCACGTCCCCGCTCGCGTTCGTCTCCGGTCGGAGTTAGAGTTTTCAGTCTAGCTAGGTACGTGCTCCCCTCACTTACTCATTTAGTATCTTTTTAATTGTTGCGCGAAGTGAGAGAGAGCCCGATCCATGCAGCCAGTCCCCTGAGTGCATCGTTGTGGACAGAAAGTGAGAGCTTGCTTGTATCCATCCTTAGGCCCTATACTGCCGCATTAAGGCACCCTAATTATCAGGAGGTAGTTCCACAACTACTTCACCTACGGGCGAGCAACTCTCCCTGACCGGTCCCTTCAAATTGGCCATTTGCCTAATAGCCAACAAAATTCGGGTCTATAACTTACTAATTTTTGGTTCCAGGATTGCATCATTTAGGTCCAAGTCCGTGCATGCCATGTTGGTCTAGGAATTCATCCGGCCATCTAGAGCGCCCTTGAACTCTACAATCCCACATGGATCAAAAGAGCGTGAGTGCTATGTTGGCTCAGCTCGAGCATAATCTTATGACCCATTTTGAAGAATCCATAGGCCAACTACGAGCCGAGCTAGATGAGAGGATCGAAACCTTAGAGGAACAACTGAAGGGAAAGGAAGGACGAGTGAATGGCCACGGTGATCCCGTAGCCAATCCTAGGGAGGAACGAGAGCAAGCCCGCTAAAATCAGGCTCCCCAAGGTAGAGAACAAGAGGCCCGTGTGTCTCGAGAGAGAGACCACGATGATGAGGATATCATCCTACGGAACGTCAAGATTGACGCTCCGAGTTTTGATGGGTCCCTCAACCCCGCCACATATTTTGATTGGGAGACCGGGATGGACCAATATTTTGATTGGCATCGCCGCATGACCCTTGCTACAAGGGTGAGGTTTGCCAAAATGAAAATCCTAGGTCAAGCCAAAACCTATTGGTGTAACGTTGAGAATCTCCTAGCAAGGAGACAAGAGGAACCTATTAGCACGTGGGAAGAAATGAAGGAGAAATTGAGGGAGAAGTATCTGCCATCTTCCTACCATCAGCATCTTTTAGACCAATGACAGAAACTTACCCAAGATGGAAAGTCCGTGGATGAGTACATCGTCAAATTTGATGACTTCTTCCTTCGGAGTCGAGTCATGGAGGATGCCTTTGTCACCCTCTCACGGTTTAGGGCTGGCCTACACGAGAGTATACAGCGAGAGCTGTTCCTTCGGGAAGTTAACACTCTCGAGCATGCCTATTAGGTTGTTCGGGATGTCGAGCGGTTTCAAAGGGTGGCCCCACCTCGGGTCCCCACCTACCGCCAACCCGAGTCCCGAAATCCCATGGTCCGCTATTCTGAGAGGCCCGGCCCCTCCACTTCCTATGTCCCTACTGCTACCCCACTCCGGGCTGTTGCCCCTACGGCTCCTTTTCCATGGAACCCCTTACCTGCACCCGCTGCTGTGCCCAGGCTGGAGTACACTCTGCCGACTAATAGGAGAGATGACAAGGGAAAGAGAGTCATCCCTAGCACCTCCCAACCAGTTCCTGTCTTGGGAGTTCGTTGCTTTAGGTGCCATAACCTAGGGCATATTACCTCCAACTACCCCACCCGAGCCTTAGTCATCACCGACCCCCAGTCTGTGGAGCTTCCAACTCAGAAAGAAGAACCACTTGAGAGATATGAGCCTGACCCTGATCTCATTGCCCAGTTTGAGGAATTAGATGCGGGGTTTGATAGCACACATGTCAAGTACGTGCAAGTGGGAGATATTGCTGAGAGTTCTAGCCATAGACGGTTGGGTGTAGTTCGCTGCATCATCGCACACCCACAGGAGGATGACTGGCGTCGAACCTCCATCTTCCAAACCTACATCATGGTCAACTCTCAACCCTGCAAGGTGATCTTTGACAACGGGAGCTGTATCAATGCAGTCTCTTCAGACTTTGTCTCCCATCTAGGTCTACCTACACATCCTCATCCTAAGCCATACAACGTGGCTTGGGTCGATGACACTTCAATCCTAGTCACCACTACATGTGTCATTCCCATCCAGTTCCAGTCCTACCAAGGACAAATCCTATGCGATGTAGTACCTATGAAGGTCGGGAGTATCATCCTAGGACGGCCATGGATCTACGATGTAGATCTTACTACATTCGGTTGGTCTAATCAGTGTTCCTTCTCCCACAATGGGAAGAGGATTCAGTTGTTCCCGACTCCCCCAAAAGTGGCCACGGGAAAGAGTCCTACCCCCACACCCACTGCATCCCCCAAAATTCAGGAGAATGTCCCAACCCCCACCAAAGGGAAACTTTTCATTCCCTCCTCTCCCACACCTGTCATATCCATCCCTAAGGCCCCTAAGGTTGACCATGACCCGATTAGGCGCCTTAACTTCATAGGTGTTCGTGAGATGACTAGAGAGGTTGCCGAGGGTGCCCCTGTTTGGGCTGTTATCGTCACCATTACTCCTGAGGAGTCCCAAGTCTCCATCCCACCTGAAGTCCAGGCAATTCTGCAGGACTTCCAAGATATCTTCCCGAAAGACTTGCCTTCAACACTCCCTCCCATGCGTGATGTTCAACACGCCATTGATCTTGTCCCTGGTTCCACCCTACCCAACCTTCCCCACTACAGATTAAACCCCAGGGAGCATGCTGAGCTCCAACGAATTATTGAGGATCTTATTCAAAAGGGTTTCCTCAGGGTGAGCAAGAGCCCATGTGCTGTTCCTGCCTTGCTCACGCCGAAGAAAGATGGCACCTGGCGGATGTGTGTTGACAGTCGCGCCATCAATAAGATCACTGTCAAGTATAGATTTCCCATTCCTCGTCTTGATGACATGTTTGACATGATGAGTGGAGCCACCATCTTTTTCAAGATTGACTTGAAAAGTGGCTACCACCATGTCCGGATTCGACCAGGGGATGAGTGGAAGACAGCCTTCAAAATAAAAGAAGGTCTGTATGAGTGGCTTGTCATGCCGTTTGGGCTATCCAACGCCCCAAGCACTTTCATGAGGCTTATGACAGAAGCCATTCGTCCTCTCATTGGTCGCTTTGTTGTCGTCTACTTCGACGACATTCTCATCTATAGCCACAACCCTCAGGACCACATTCACCATTTGAGGGAAGTCTGCGAGACTCTGAGGAAAGAAACCCTGTATGCCAACCTCAGGAAATGTGAATTCATGACAGACCGGGTCGCTTTCCTTGGATTTGTGGTTTCTAGTCAAGGAGTGTCTGTGGACCAATCCAAGGTCCAAGCCCTAGTAGACTGGCCTGAGCCCCAGAACGTCCATGACATTCGAAGTTTCCACGGGCTAGCCACTTTCTACAGACGCTTCATTCAAAGCTTTAGTACCATCATGGCACCCATTACGGATTGCATCTGTAAAGGAAATTTTGAGTGGACCAAAGCCGCCTCCCAGGCTTTTCATGCCATAAAAGAACTTATGACCAAAGCTCCTATCCTCCGCCTGCCAGACTTTTCCAAAGTCTTCGAGATATCCTGTGATGCCTCTCGCGTAGGAATAGGAGGAGTGCTTAGCCAGGAGAGCCACCCTGTGGCCTATTTTAGCGAGAAGCTTTCTGATGCAAAGCTTCGTTACTCCACCTATGATAAGGAGTTTTATGCCGTGGTCCAAACCCTCAAACATTGGAGACACTATCTCATACCCCAAGAGTTTGTCTTATACTCAGACCATGAGGCTTTAAAATTCCTTAGCTCTCAGAAGGGCTTGAACCTGAGGCATGGTCGGTGGGTAGAATTTCTCCAGTCTTTCATATTTGTCCTAAAACATAAGGCTGGAAAGAAAAATAAGGTGGCCGACGCCTGTGGACATGTAAAATTGCACTCCCATACGCCCCAACTAGTCTAGCATCAACAATGACTCCAAACTGAAGAAACTGCGTGGAAGAGGGGCCATCCGGACTCCCTGAACACACACACCGCCGTGAAGCTGTCTCCGGAATCACGACAGTGAAGAGAAATCAACCACCGGTGTTGACACCCGATTTATGACCGGTAAGTCGGGTCATCTCCTTGTTCACTCTATGTGATGCTCCCAATTATTCATTCATTCCTTGAGTCTCCTTTATCAGTTTGAAGCTTATATCAAGGGTCTTAGCTCCTTGGTTGAGTATGGTTCTGTGATGTCTCGCCTTGAATGAAGCTTAGCAAGCCCTCTTATCATTTGGATCCTCATTGTTTCTAACGGTCTGCACCTGGGGCGTTACTTTCTTCTAACGCATTGTCCCTGGACCATTACATCTTGAAGAGTCCTACGACTTAAGGCTTTGTTTCAATCCTTATCCTTTGTCCTATCCATTAAGTCTAACGGTCTGTCGTGCAGCCGTTACTTCCCATCAACGCGTCCACCCATGGCCGTTACTTTCATTCAAGAGTCCTATTGTTTTGATCTTCTTCCGTTGATCTTATCCCTTTTGAGATAAGGTTGAATGTAACGGTATCCCCCTGGCGCGTTATTTGCCTGTGACGGTCTGTCGTGCAGCCGTTACATCCAACAGAGAGTCCTGACAGTTCAGGCCTTTTCTCTGCTACTCCGTGGTCGAGATAAGAGTTTGAATTAGTGATTTCTCTTCCAAATCTGATCCTCAGAACCTTCTGTTTGTTTCTATGGACTCTTGGTGATATTATCTTCGAGGGTTTGCTAAGAGTTATCTTCTTTTCTAGCTGGATTATCCTCTGTTCGATAGGAGAATTTGAGGGCCTATAAATAGCACCCTTAACTTCATGGCATGAAGGAGGAAGATCTGGAGTTCGCGTCGAAGTGCTGCCGCATTCTGGAGCCACATCTTACCAAGGAGACTTGTCTTTCACGTCCATCTGCTTCACGGTGAAGGGAGTATTCGTTTCATTGTGTTTGAGTTTCCATCATCATTATCTTGTGTTATTCTTCTCCCTCTCATCATAAGCATTGTCTATAATGCCCCGGGTTTTTCGGATCCTCGTTCGTGGGTCCCGGATCTGGTTTCTCGGAGCGCCCGACTCCGTTGTGTCCGAAATTTCGATTCGGACATCTTTCGTGTTCGGATTGGCGCGATCCGGAGTCGTTTCGGAGGCCCGGAGGCGTTCCGTGGCTTTTTCCGCGTGTGTTTTCCGATTGTCGGCGTGGGTTTCGGCTTTCCCTTCGGAACCTCGTTGTGGGTGAACCGGGCCGTTCACCTAGGCAAGTGTGGTACCGTTACGATCGGTGCGTCCCGAGGATCGCGAGGGTGTGATTTTCTATTTTTTGGGATTTTTCCAAATTTTTGGATTTTCCTATATATTAACCCACCCTCTCTCTCCCCTCTCATTTCTCTCTTCTCTCCCTCTCTCTTCTCACGCTCTCTCCTCTCTCCCTCTCTCTCTCCGGCGGCCGACGGGGCGGAGTACGGGCGAGGTGGGGACGGCGCGGGCGAGGCACGGGCGAGGATGGATGAGGATCGAGGCGGTGGAGGCGCGTGGAAGCTCGGCCGTGAGTTCGTGGAACGGCGAGGCTTCAACGGCGTTTTCTTCGTGGATCGGCGTCCACGGTGCGCGCAATCTTCGGTGGAGGTAGGGTGATGGACCCTCAGCCCGTGTACTTCCTTTCCGGCGAGTTTCGTAGGACGTGGTGAGCCGAGCGGGCTAAACGGGACGTTTTGGGCAAAATGTGTGTTTTTGGGGTGTGAGCCGGATCTCCCGTTCTATGGTGTTTTTGGGCGATCCAGGGGTTTAGATGCATGCCTAGGGGCTTGGGGAAGGTTTCCCCTTTTGTTTCCCCTTCACCTGTGGGTGAACGGGGCGTGGCATGGCTTTTTCCGCGGTTTCTACCGTTTTCCGCCGCGGACTGAGAACGCGCTATACTCCAGTAGCGCGTTCTTGTTCGTCGCGCTGCCCCGATAGGGCGTGTTCATCGGAGAAGATGAACAGTAAGGCGGTTCTTGTCGCGCTATGGGGTCCTAGCGCGTTCTGCCCTGTCGCGCTAGGGGTCCCTAGCGCGTTCTGCCTTGTCGCGCTAGGTGATCCTAGCGCGATCTGTGCAGTCGCGCTATAGGGCTATAGCGCGATCTGTCGTGTCGCGCTATAGGTGCATAGCGCGTTCTGCTTGAACGCGCTATGGACCTACAGCGCGTTCTTGGAGGGACCAGCCGGGCTGCCCGAGGCGGGCGGTCTGCGGCTGATCGTGCTCCCCTTGGGCCGTGTGTGCCTTAGACACCCAGTGGAGTTCCGTGACCGTGTTTTCGGGTGTCTGGAGGTTCTGTTTACCTCGTTTTACGTGCCAGTACGCTTAAGGGTCCGGGTGACCTTTTAGCGTCCGTTCGCATTGTGTTGGTCTCTGGTCGACCCGGTTGGGACCCAGTGGTCGACCTCCGGCCTTGTGAGTATCCTGGACACCCCATGGGTTCCGTGTCCTTGTTTTTGGGGTGTCGGGAGGGACCGTGTTACCTCGATTAGCGTGCCCGTAGGTGTGGTGGGTCCGGGTGACCCCACGTGTTCCGGGCTCTTGTGTTACGCTTGATCGAGTCACCGTGTGTCGGTGTGTGTGCGGTGGGGTCTCCCCCGCATATCGTGGGTTCCTTTGGAAGGCGATTCCCGTGTGGGCCATGTGTTTGGCCTTGGACTGTGAGTCCAGTTGTCCGGCCTGGGGCTGGAGGTTTCCCGCTTGCTACAAGATGGGAAATCATCGTGGTGGCTTGTGTGCTGCTCTGGGAATCGTGCTTCAGTGTTTTCCGTGTGGCCCGTGTGGGTGGCCTTGGTCCCTTGCGTCCCCTTCCCGAGGGGGTGGTCTTGGCGACTCGTGAGTTGTCTCGGTACTTGTGCTACCGTGGTTTTAGACCTAGAGATTGGACTAGATTGACGGCCTTGTGCTGTTGCGCGCAACGGTCTTGACCCCGAGTCTTGTGACTCAAGGACCGTTGGGTGTAGTGCGTCTAGAGGACTGTCCAGAGTCCAGTGGCTTAGCGCCACTTGAGTTTTCTCGACTCTCGCGCACGGTGCGTGCGTGACCGTGGACTGCGAGTCCTGTTTCTTCTCCGACTGTGGTCGCCGTGCGACGGGGCCGGTACGTGGGGTGGTCCCCGTACGTCGTCGGATTCGGACGTTGTTTTCCGTTGAGAGTCTACTCCTTCAGTGACCCTCCACTAGTCGTAGCCTGCTTACACGCGAGTGGTCCCACCTGGGAGTAGGTGGAGAGGCTTACCCTTTGAGACGGTTTGTGGACCGGTTACCGTAGGCCCCTCGTCGGTAGCCAGAGTCCGGCTACGGGGGAAAACCGGTCAGAGGACCAGACCTAGTGACGCAAGGTCTATGTGTGCACACGTGGTTGGGGGCGGTTGGACCCACGTCGATGGGCGTGACCCCAGCTAGTTACTTGTTTGTGGTTACTTGTACGGTATTCGCGCCTCGGGTAGGAGCTACCACGCCAGGCGGTTCACCTGCGGTGCGGTGTAAGACGTCAGGGGACGCTACCGGCTGTGCTTCTAGTGGGTGGTACTCCTGTCGAGTACGGAGTGACAGACTGTCAGTCTCTGTGTCTTTGACCTTCGGGTTTTTGGTCGTGTTGACCGGTGAGTTCGGTTGTTTCACCTTGGCGCGTGTGTTGGTTCTTGCGCCGTGAGATTAGTGCTGGTGGCTTTACCGAGGTTGGGTCTTGTTGTGTGGTACCCACGATCGGATGGTCGGGGTTGCACCTTGGACAACGTGTCCAGGTCGGCTCTGTCCGGGGGACAAGCCTCTACGGCGTGGTTGTCGTGTGTTCTTACTTCGGTAGGTGGTACTAGCGTGGTTCGGTAGCTTCGACTGTGTGATCGAGGTCTGCCTTCTGACAGTAGGAGTAGCTGTAGTGCCAAGTTTTGACCGGCCACCGGCTTGCTATTCCTGCTGTAGTTGTAGCTTCCTTTCCGCTACCGCCGTTGTTTCCGGTTGGGGTTCCGCGGGATCCCTACTGAGTCTCTGTTTTGGAGACTCATTCCCTGCTTTTCAGGTGTGGCGGTCCTTCCTCGAGGTTCGAGGGTGCGGAGCGGAGGTTCTCAATTGTCAGCTTGCCGGACCGAGTGTTCACTTGGCATGTGGTACGTTTTACTGCTTTAGATTGTACTTTCTGTTGGACTGGACTCTGTTGTAGTTGTTTATTTATTTCTGTTAGTTGTTGAATTGTCCTGCTTTATTTCCTATTTCCTTGTGCCTCCACACTCCTTTTAGCCCTTCCGAGCCCTCCCGGCTCGTGGGCGGCGGTGCGAGTCTCGGGTTATCGGGCCTTCCCGATAATCGGATTCTTGGGTCGTTACATTGTCCCTCTCCTTGTTTCCACGTTCTGCATCTGGTTTTCATCATCTAAACATCCTTCCCACGTTTTAAAACGCCCAGAGGGGTTAAAAAAAACAAAACTTTCCCGGTACTTCACTTTCCTTTTGCATGCTCTTAAGCCTTTTAAGAATTGATACTACGCTTGTTTAAAGGGCTGATCTGGGTCTGTTTTCTTGTGTTTCACGTTCTTTGGTAGGTTTACAGGTTCACTACACGAGCCCCAAGTCTTCTGGCCGGCTGGAAGATTTGGAGTTCAAAGAATTCACAAGCTCTTACTGCAGGTTGTCTGACGGTCTTGAGAAGACGCGTCAGGTTCATATAACGGTGCATCGTGCGACCGTCACACTTCTGTGACGCACGGAGTCTGGACCGTTACATTCGGTTGATCTGCAGATTTCACTGGTTTTCTCTCTCCCGTGGGCCGGTGCTTCATCCACCTATTTCTAAGGTATTTTCAAGTCTCTGGCTTGTGTTTACTTTGGTGGCGATCACGTTCTTTCTTAGTATTGGGCATTAGCTTTCTCTCCATCTCATATCCCTTATTTCCTTTATTTGCTCCACCCTTGCGGTGTGTTTTTATTTGCTCTTGCTCCACGCCCCGGTGTGTGTTTTTCTTTATTCCCTTAGTTTAGCTTGATGATTGAGATAGCATGCCCATGCTAGAGCTTGTTCTGGTTGCCTAGGTTCATGGTTTACATGTCCTTGGGTTGATTGAGATCTTTGATTTTTGCTTATCATCTTTATTACACATCAAAACAAAAAGAAGAAGGGACGCAAACAAATCAACAACCGGGAGCCCCACAATCCATGGGCCTCGAAGAAAATCAAATGGGCCACAACTCGCGCTCACAGCGGGCTCAGAACTACCCATTTAGCCTTCAGCGGCACACCGTGTGCCAGCCTTTCAGTGGCACATCCCCGTGCCCTTTCAGCGGCACGCCCCTGATGCCCTTCAGTGGCACACCCCCGTGCCCTTTCAGCGGCACACCCCCGTGCCCTTTCAGCGGCACGCCCCTGGTGTCCTTCAGCGGCACACCCTGTGCCCCCTTCAGCGGCACGCCCCTGGTGGCCCTTCAGCGGCACACCCACCGCCAGCCCCTCAGCGGCACGCCCTGGCAGCCACTCAGCAACACGCCCTGGTAGCCCTTCAGCGGCACACTCCCTTGCGCCCCTTCAGCGGCACGCCCCAAGGGCTCTTCGGCGGCACACCCAGCCCGCGCTTCAGCGACACGCCCTTTGGGCTCTTCAGCGGCACGCTTGCCATGTCTTCCAGCGGCACGCCCTTTGGCCCTCTCAGCGGCACACTTGTTGTGCCTGCCAGTGGCACGCCATCCAGGCTCTTCAACGGCACGTTCCGACAGACGAAATCTTACGCCCATGCCCTAGGGATTCTTAGCGCGCAGTGGACTTGTTGAGGTGTCGCCCGGGGAGAGGGCCACGCTGCCTACTCCTCCTGCCACCCAGGACAAGGGAATCAACTCCCATTAAATGCCCGTCGGACACTTCCCGCCTTCGGACGCTTCCGCCGTGGAGGATATAAAAACCCCTCTCCTTCGACAGACAGGGGGAGAGGTAGAGGCAGAAGAGAAGAAGAGAAAGAGAAGAAGAGAAGAAGAAGGAGAAGAGAAGGAGAGGGAAGAGAGGAAGAGAGGGGAGAGGCCCCGCCGCTCCGCCCACCGCCGCCGTCTGTGCGAAAAGAGAAGAAGAAGAAGAGAAGAAGAGGAGCCTGCCGCCTCGATCACCACCGCCTGAGCGAGGAGAAAGAAGAAGAGAAGAGGAGAAGAGAAGAAGAGAAGAAAGAGGAGGAGGGGAGGCTCTGGCGTCCCCCCCTCCCTGCTGCTCCGTCCGCCGCCGTCCGCGCGAAGAGAAAGAGAAGAAGACAGAAGAGAAGAAGAGTGGGTGGAGAGAGGGAGTGAGGTCCGGGAGGGGAGGAGTCCACGCTCCGTTCCCCCCCACTGTATTTCCTTTTTCCTCTTTCTTTCCTTTCATTTCTTGTTTTGCCGTCGTTGCAATGTATTAGCCCCCTCGGGGCACTCCTCTTGTGAGGATAAAAGTAGAAGGCTTGCAAACGTCTTCTCAGACGTCTCTCCAATGTGTGTCTTCCGTGTTTACATCCTTCGGTGTTTCACGCCCCTTTCTTTTTTTCCTTCTTTAGGGTTTACTTCTTGCCGAGCGTTTTCGCTTTTGTTCACCCCAGTCGTGCCTCCAACGGCACACCCTGATTGTGCCTCCAACGGCACACCCCAGCCTTCAGCGATACGCCCCCTTTGAACCCTTCACCGGCACACCCCCATCGGGCCTTCGCCGGTGCACTCTTCAACACCCTTCGCCGGCACGGCCTTGGCTGCCTTCCCCCGGCACGCCTATGATAGCCCTCGCCGGTACGCCCCTTTGGGCCTTCCTTCGTGGCCTTCACCGCCATACCTTTAGCCTCCCTGGCCCGGCACACTTGCCCCTCCTTCTTGCTCGGTGCATCCCCCCTTAGCCAGTCCTAGAATAGTCTTCCACTCACCGTTGCCTCCGAGTTTTCCGAAGTTTTATTAAAGGTGTTGCCGCTCTCGGGCGCCCACCTCCAGTTGTCGGGTTCCGCCACTCCATGTGGGCGCGTTCCCTATATCTCCATTACGCTCGGGTCAATGGGAGGTGCTGTCGGATTTTTGTTAGAAACGATAACATATTAAAAAGATAAAAGGAAGCAACAAATAAATGGAATAACCACACGTTAAAAAGGACTAAAAGAAAGCAACAAACAAACGAAAAGAACAATGGTAAAATGCTTTAACCGAGGCAAGGGAACCGTAATCAACTCAAAGAGAGCCGAATCGAACAACAACTGAGTAACTTGAACATCCATCCTCAGGAGAGAAAGAATGAAAGATAATCAAGAGAAAGAGAGAAGAAACCCACGCAAACTTAATAAAATCAAGAGAGAAAAGAAAAAGGGAAAAGACATAAGAATGGAAGAGGAGTGGGCTCCCCATGCCCTTCGCCGGTACACCCTCTAGACATCCTTGGCCTACACACCCTTCGCCGGCACGCCTCCCCTTTCTTTCCCCGACACACCCATTCTGGCCTCTTCGCCGGCATGCTCCTGACCCCCTTACCGGCACGCTCCCTCCCTACGCTCAGCGGTACGCCTGCACATCCTTCGCCGGCACGCCCATCCGCGCCCCCTCGCCGGCACGCCCGTTCGCGCCTTCGCCGGCACAAACGCCAGCCTGCCCCTTCACCGGCACACTCTCGCAGCCCCTCTCCGGCACGCTCTCCCTGCCTTCGCCGGTACACCCCTTTTTGCCCCCAACGGCCCACTTTTCCTTCCAAAATAAAAATATATAAACATATATGAATATGTCATGATAATGATAATGATAATGATAATAATGATAATAAATTAATAAAAATTATGATAAATAAATAAACATATATATATATATATGAGAGAAATAAACAAAAAATGTGAAAAAATAATAATAATAGTAAAAAAAGGAAAGGGAAAGTATAATAGTAATAATAATAAACAAAATGGAGAAATCATCCAGAATAAATACATAAAAGGGGAATAAGCAATAAAATATATATGCACATAATTTAAAGCCCAGATAAAGAAAATGATAAAATCTATGTTGCAGCCCCGTCTCTCCCGTGACCCGATGCTGAAGGAACAACAATGCCGCCCTTCTAGGTTGGGCCTGCGTCTTGGGAATTATCCCGAAATGGCCATGGCCCGACCTCGCCTCGGGCAGACATTCCAATTAAACCGGACTCGTTTCTCAGGCCGGATCCCTTCCGAGCCACTACTAAAATTACCGCACGTTCGGCAGACATTTGAACGGGTTCACCTCGGTTTTCACCGCGTTTCTATTACGGACCTGTGTCTGAACATGAAAAGACCCGTGAGCAACCAACATGGCCGACGGCTCCTACCCCGACGTGGTCGTGACCCAGTATTGCTCTGGGCCGATAGCTCGTCAAATCGGATTCACCCTATCGGGATTCGTTCCCGCCCTTTCATTGAAATTATCACAAACTCGGCATACATTTGTACGGGGTTGTTCCTATCTACGTCGCACCTTCAACATGGACCCTTGTCCGAATATCAAGTGGTCCGCAAAGTGACCGACAGAAATCTGAATAGAACGAGATGGCTCCTGTCATCCCTAGACCCTATACATGGGAATATCAATAAGGCCTTTGTGGGCTGTGCTTGGACCTCGGGTCCGTCCCGATTATGGTCATTGTCTGACCCACACCCTCGGCCTATAGCTCGCTTCCTTCAAACATGTTTTGGTTTTGGAATCTAGTCCCGGGACTCTTCCTCGTTTCCCTCCGACACCGAAAACATTAATGATGCCTACGCAAGCCCCGTTTGGACCGCGGGAGGCGCCCCCGGTATGGTCCCGACTCGATCTCGCACCGGGCCAATAAATTCGCTAGTTTCCTGCTACACTAACCGAGATTTAACCGAATATTTTCAGTGTCTCGGAATAATGTAGGCATACATATGTTCCAGGTCCTCCTGCGACGATTATGATATTCTCAAGCCGGACACCAGTCTGAATATTAAACGGTCTCCCGAATGACCGACACGTTTCGAACGTCCGCTTCCCTAGACACAGGGCTTTTCAGCCGATTCAAGGGATATTCCCTCGTTGCCCCTTGGCACCGGAAATATTAAAGATGCTCATGCAAGTCTTGTTTCGACCGCGGGGGGCCCACCGCAGTATGGTCGCAGCTTGCTCTTGCACCGGGCCAACAGATTTACTGATTTTTGACCGAGGCTTAGTCGAACGTTTTCCATTCTTCTGATAATAAAATTGCCATATCCTGGCATACATATGCTCCGGTTTTCCCGTGACGATCGAGCTTTTCTCGAGCCGGACATTCGTCCGAACATTAAATGGTCAGTACACGACTGACATGACCGCGAATGATTTTCTTCTCGCCTTCGCGCGAGGATTTCAATACCTCGTAATAGACCTTCCATGCAATTGATTTCTTGGCCATGAGGCCCTGAATCCCGGCGATTAATCAAGGGTGTTCCCTCGTATGAGGGATGTAAATGACGCCGTGACCTTTATGGCGCGGCGGGTTTTGGTCCCGACACGAACCACACAATCATCTGACCGAGTCAGATCGAGCGCACCACGGGCTCCATGAAGCCCGAACAAATTGTCACTTCGGTGACTGGCACGCCCACGCACTTAATAGACGAACTACTTGAATAAGTAAATTTTAGTGCGTCCACAACGCCTTGAGTCGAAGGGTCTCCCTTCTTTCCACTGTTCGGGTAGAGGTCACCGGATTTGACCGCATGAAGGCACTCTATGGAGAGTGTCCTGATTTTGGCCCTGCCTACTATGCTCTGTCTGCTGGACCCTCGATAGTCTTTTCTGACTATCTACTCCTAGATGATTTTCTATTTCGAGGGCAGCAACTCTGTGTCCCGAGAACTTCTGTTCGGGACTTCCTGATATGGGAAATGCATGCTGGGGGTCTTGCTGGTCACTTTGGCCGCAACAAGACCATCCATTCTTTGGAGGAGCACTTCTATTGGTCTGGCCTGAAGAGAGATGTGGCCAAGATTGTAGCCCAGTGTAGGACATGCACGATGGCCAAACAGGTCAAACAGAACATTGGTCTCTACACTCCTCTCCCCATTCCTGATCGACCATGGGTAGATGTGAGAATGGATTTTATCCTTGGTTTACCTCGCACTGCTCACAAACATGATTCCATCTTTGTTGTTGTTGATAGGTTCTCTAAGATGGCCCACTTCATTACATGTTCCAAAACATCAGATACATCTAGAGTAGCCCATTTATTCTTTGATGAAGTTGTGCGTCTGCATGGTCTCTCCCAACCTATCGTGTCTGACCGAGATGTCCGGTTCACTAGCTATTTTTGGAAGACACTTTGGCACCTAGTTGGCACCAAACTGAAATTTTTCACTGCCTATCACCCCCAAACTGATCGGCAAACCGAGGTCGTCAATAGGAGTTTAGGAAATATGTTGAGGTGTCTTGTAGGGGATCACCCCGGCACTTGGGATCTTCTTTTACCCAGAGCCGAATTTGCATACAACAGCTCCGTCAATAGGTCCATAGGTATGAGTCCATTTGAGGTCGTGCATGGCTACAAACCTAGGAAACCTATGGACCTCATTCCCCTTCCACTCGAGTCTAGAACATCCAAGTCAGCTGAGGAATTTGCACAGCATGTCACAAGTCTGCATGAGTCAATTAGCAAGCAAATAAATCTCAGTAATGAAACTTACAAGCGCTTGGCTGATTCGCATAGGCGTCACTATGAATTCCAAGAAGGTGACCTGGTTATGGTACGGGTTCGACCCGAACGACTCCCCTCGGGAGCCGTTAAAAAGTTACAAGCCCGTAGTGATGGACCCTTCCCAATTCTGCGGAAGATTGGCTCCAATGCTTATGTTGTGGACTTACCTCCCGAATATGGGATTAGCTTGACCTTTAATGTGGTAGACCTAGTAGCCTACCAGGAACCCACAGCGATTCCTAGTGACCCTTTCGAGCCTTCTCCTCCCATTGAGAGTGAGCCCACCCCTGTGCGTCCCACAGTCTCGAGAGTACCGCGCGAGCACATTGAGAGGATACTGGACGAGCAGGTGACCACTACACGGAGCAGGGTGTACCAACGCTACCTTGTCCGCTGGCGAGACCGCCCACCTTCTGATGATTCCTGGATCAGCCGGGAAGATCTCCAGCGCCTCGATCCAGATCTGCTGGAGCACTACCACAGCAGTGTCCCCCCTTACTCGACGGAGTCGAGTTCCAACCGCCCCGGGAGGGTTGGTGGGGACAACGGGTCCACTACCAGGCCCACTATTCGGAGCCGATGCCGCACTGCCCCGACACCGAGCTTGTGGCTCGGAGATCCGACTTCCTGAAGACTCGGCGTATTTGTGTGTATTGAGTGCTACACACATTTTATGTATTTTGTGTGTATTAGACTAGTTAAATAACATGTGTGTATTTTATGTATTTTATTTGATTAAAACTCACAAGTCAAAAGTGGGTGAGTGGGCTTTGTTTTATTAGGCTAGGATATATATGTAAATAAGGGAAAGTAGGAAGGTATGTGTGTAATGGGCCTTCCCTATAAATAGGGAGCTAAGGGTGTGTTACGAGATATGAATGATATGAATGAATGAATTGTGTTAAAGGAGCCTTGCCTCTTTGTTCACCCCTCTCCTTCCCTCTCTTCTCATTTTTTGTGAGATCCGAGTGTCGCCCGGTGTGAGACCGTCCAGCGTGAGGTCGAGCTGCGTGAGGTAGCACGTTATCCGTCCCGTTCGTATCCCGGAGTTGCCGTCGATCCATTTCCACGTCGCCGCCGCGTCAGGAAATAATGTGGTGAGAATAAAATGGTGCCAGGAAGGGCTAACCTCACTTTTCTGAAATGTGATCGTGAAACCAACCAAACTTGTACACAACCTACTTAAATCTGTAAATTGGTGTCTCATGTATTCACATTTATACTAGAAATAAAAAAAATAAGAGAATAAATGGTCCAAATTTGATCGAGGGTGAGACATCTGTGGATAGTATATATGCAATGAGTTAATTTGAAGAGGAATAAGCTAGGAAAAAAATAGTTTTCCTTAGATTTAGATCATCTACAAATACTTGAATTTGGACTAGATTCAGCAAGACATAGTGTACATTTTAGTTTCAGAGACATTTATCTCTCAAGCTTTATAGAAAAGTAACATTGCTAAATGGCAGCTGCTTAGGTGCTTAGAGAGCATACCTAGGCATGTCAGATAGGTTGCCCACCTCAAAGGTCTATTACCTAGCCTTTTCTCAATGGCCTTGTCTAGGATTGTCTCATCCATGTAGTTAACTAAATGTTTTTGAAAATATATCATATGGCATGAACTTACTTTCTAGATTCTGGTGGGACATAGTAAATATGAAACTTGCTCTATTTCTTAATGCTTACTTTTGTTTAAGGCTATGATAAGAAAGTAGAGGTTGTATTGACTCTATGTCAATAAGCAGTGGAAAATATAATGGAGAAAACATCAAGTTGCATGAACTTATCTTAATGGTTTCTTCTAGTATCATATTGTTTTGTTAGTTGATGATTCTGTCAAAGATCTTGGTACCTCAACCAGGTCCTAGACTCCCAGTCAAGCCTAATATGGTGGGACAAGGATGTGGTTGACTGGTTGATTGAATTTATTTGGAAGGTGGTAAAAACCGCATTTCATTGAGTAGTTCTACCAAGAAAGTAGAACAACTTCACACCCCCGGGCCCCTCACAAGAAAGGGAAAATTACAATGTAAGAAATTTCCACCCTAGTAAAGAAGATAAAATAGTTGACTGTTGGCAGGAAATGCCTCTAGCTGTGAAATGCCAGTCCATTAAGCTATTGATGCAGCTTTGGATAATAGAGGTCCGATGGTTGAACTTGTCACTAAACACTCTACTATTTCTTTCCCTTCAAATGGCCCAGAGCATGACTGGGAAGCATATGCCCCAGAGCTCCTCCTCCTCCTTAAGGGATTCAGAAGAATCCAGTCTGAGCACCATTCTTCCATATGGTTTTTGGTGGGCCAATTGACTTTAGTAGTTCTGAAGAAATGGGCCCAGATATTCTAGATGATGCCACAGGAAAAAATCAACAAGTGATCCAAAGCCTCTTGGTACCTCCCACAAAAAAAGTAATCAGACCTAATGCTGGGTTTGAATATTTGGACTATGTCGGCGGTTGACAGTCTCCTCCAGGCCAATTTTCGCATCAATATTCTAATCTTGATGGGTAGCTTGGCATTCCAGACTAGTTTATACCATGAGACTTTCCGACCTCCTTGCGTCAGAATTCTAGAAGCAGATCTGACAGAAAACACACCTGATGGCTCCTATTTCCAGGTCATGGTATCTTTATAGCCAAGGTGCAAGATCTGATTATCCAGCAAATAAGAGAACTACAGATACTGATCCCACTCTTCTTCATTCAAATTTCTCCTCTGGTGGATGCACCATCCGGGGTTGTTAGCTTTTCACGACCAAACATCGTAAGTCTTGACTTCAGTTCTACAGGCCAGAACATAAAGATTGGGGAAAGAGTCCTTGAGAGGTGTATTTGATAACCAGGGATCTTCCCAGAATCTAGTTCTCTTACCATCCCCCAAACGAATAGGTGCCGAGCAAATGTAGAATTCTTTGAACTTCAAAATGTTTCTCCATATATTGGACAAGTGATTGCTGGTACTCCCCTGAGATAACCACCCATCCCTGCCTTCCAAATACTTGTGAACAATTATAGACCCCCAAGGGTTTGGCTCATCCAAGTCTGCTCTCCGCGGCCAATTCACTACCAAAGCTTGATTGAAGATGTCGATAGGCATGAAACCAGCTCCGCCTTCTTCCGTAGATCTGCATACATACTTCCCAGCAATGGGGTGCACTCCTTTCTCTTCCGGTCCCTTCCCTTTCCAGAAAAATGATGCTCTCAAGGACTCTAGTATACAGCAAACATTTTTAGGTGCTTGAAAATGGGCATAAAATATATAGCAATATTAGGAAGCACTGTTTTAGAAAGTACCCATCTACCCTCAGCTGAGAGCAGTTTGCCCTTCCAGGAGGCAATACGGTCTCCAACTTTTCGGATAATGGCATTCCAATCTGTTGATTTGAGATTATGACAAGTGAAGGGTACACCCAGATATTTAATAGGGAAACTGCCCCAGCTGACCCCTAGAGTTTGGGCAATGAGTTGCTTGTAACTCAGCGTTTCACTCGCATAGGTGAATTCTCACAATTGATACTAGATATAGCTTTCAGTTTGTTGAGGTTCAATCTCGTAATTGATATGTGATATGGCTTTCTGTTTGTTGACTTTTCGATTGAATCTCATGCCCCTGTAGCTGAACAAGTGTGCGTGGCTTATTATATTCCACTGTTCCAGTGACTTCTCAGGTTGTGAAGCTTATACTCTAATTATATTAATTATTCTCTTTGTTGACTGAAACATTATATTATAACACACTTTCTTTCTAGTGCAAAAATTTACCCAACCTTCACTCATTGATGAATATTCCTTTTTTGTGCCTGGACAGTTCAACGAAGAATTGCTGCAATTCAAGCTATTCGTGATGCAGAGATTGAAAACCTACTATCTAGATTGCGCCTACTTCGTTCTTGCCTCAGCAAGGAACAGCAAAAATCTCCTGCATTGCAGTTTTTCAGGGAAAATTTTCCCAATTTGTCTGTAGTGGTCAAAAATGAAAGTGATGGAATCTTTGAGCTTGAATGGAAGGATAAAGTTGGCAACTTGTATTTGAACCATGTTACCGGAAGAAATGTGCTTTCTTCACTTGATACAGCTTCTACTCTACCAGCAAGTGGTTTGGGTCTTGAATTTTCAACACAGTCATGTGAGAGCTCTTTGTATGTTTGGATTTTATTTTTCTTTTATCTCCAGATTATATAGAATTCTTAGATCATTATTTTCATTATTATTTGGAGTTAAAATGAACTTCGTGGAGGCTGCAAGCTTGCAAATTCCTGGCCCTGTATGTCTTTAACACAACCTATAGCTTCAATAGTTGCTGGACCTGTGATCCTTATTTCAAAAGATTCTGAAGTTTTTTCATCCCTTAATCATGCTTTTCTAGGGTTTTGATGAACCATAGGAACTTCAGTCCGTTGGATCAAAGGACGCTTTTCAGACTCCTGGGGTTTGTTTCCTAATACAGTGTTTGTATAATTCACAGAATTAGTAGGGGCTTCTTTTGCTCAATTATGATGACAACCATTGCTCTACATTTCTGTCGCTTTTAACCTTCCCTCTTTACCATTTTCTTCTTGTCTGTTATGATTCAGCGTTCTCCCATTGCCATTTATTTGCAACATCGTGGTTTACAATTAAGGACTTCCCAGATGCACGAGAAGATGCTAATTATTTCAAATGTTTCAGGTTGCTAATCACAGGTTATCCGTTGGCATGACCCCCAAGTCCCTCATGCTTCCCAAGCATGGAGAGATGCTCCTGTCTGTTCGTGGTTCTCCACTTGGTGTGTACCGGGAAGAGAACTTAGAAACCATTAATGGTAGGTTTACTCGTTCCAAATACAAGAGCTTATCAACATCCCTTTTGCTTTCCTATCCCACCCACAATTCTAACGTCTATTATTTGCAGAATCTGGAGATTGTCCTCAAGGTGCTTCTCGGTAGTGCATTCTTGATTGGTACCCTAGGGAAAGGCATCTTCCGCAGATCTAGCTTCGGCACCACCGTGCAACTATATTAGATCCTTGCTTTGCAGCTTGCATGGTTTCATGTACCCTGATTTCCAGTGGATCCTAGACTAATTCTATGTTTAACAATTTATGTTTCGGTGATGAAAGCTGCACGCCACTCATCAAGGAAGAATGTAGGGTTACAACTCCGCGTCGTGCTATTGCCCATGAATTGATCTCATGGTTAGATTATACTAATGACTTCTGTTATTTGTTTATTTATTTATGTTTGGGAATGTGTTTGATTTGTAACCAGGGTTAAAGTCCAGCCGTTCTAATGGAACCAAGCAGTGTGCACTTAATTTTTGAATGACGCGAGATTGTGGGTGGATTCATTTAGAATTAGCTAAGATTTGAGGGACTTATTCGAAAAATTATTTCATATATTTAGCGATTTATTTAGAATTAGCTAAGATTTGAGTGACTTATTTGTAAAAATCTTTAAAATTTAAGCATTATTTCATGTATTTATATCCCCATTAAAAATGAATTTATTTGATAATTTATCTTGTATTTGCATGTATACCCTCCCTATGTGATATGAATATCAAGTATGCACTTATGGTCACTTTTTTGTTAAAAGACCCTTAAAATCTTCTATTATATGGATATTGTGATGGAAGTTTATCAAAAGGGTGTACGTGATATTAAAATTAGGGATGTCAATGGGTCGGATACAGTGCGGATAGTGGAATATTTGTATCTGAATCTGATAAAGAAGAACCGTATTCGTTTGTTGTTCGTTAAGTATTTCGAAAAGTGGTGTATTTGGAATCGTTATCGAGTATCTAAAAAATACGGTTAACAGACGGTTAGTAAATAGTTATCTGACATAAAAGTACATATAATATTAAAATTTAAGATGTAAATTAACTCAATTAAAAAATATTTTAAATTGAAAAGAACAATATATATGATAAACAAACACATTTCAATTTAATTCACGTATTATCATTATTCATGAGTCAACATATAATGTAATTAAAAGTACACAAATATATAATATTACAATATCTCCAAATATAATATGAAGCATATAAAGTTTAAATAATAAAATAAACTAACTCTTTTGGACTTTAATTTTTATTATTTTCTCATTCTTTACATATCTTTTATGAAAATAAAGAATATATTAAGGTGATAATTTAAAAATTTTTAAAAATGTCTTGTAATTTAAAAATATTTTATCATCATGAAAATAGAAATGACTTAAATTATACATATATCTCATCTTCAATATCATTTTCTTCAAGACATTAAATTATTTGAGTCAAATATAAACATGTTTAACGGTAATGGACGGATACGGATTCGGAATGAGATGTATCCATATCTGTATCCGCTAAGAAAACAGACATATCCATATTCGTATCCGTTAATTTATCAGAAAGAAAAATATTATTTATTTGTTATTCGTTAAGCTGACGAAATAGATCGTTATCGAATTATCGATTACCATTGACATCCCTAATTAAAATCACATAATGAGGGCATAAGTATAGATACAAATGCAAGATACATTTTTTCATAAATTCACTTCTAAGAGAGCTATTCATGCCTCCTAGTTTGACGTACAACACACATTTGAATAATTAAGTTTAACATTATTCATTTGATTTATTTTTTTTAGATTTTTTTTTGAATTGCCGAATGAGAGAGGGTGTGTTTTTATCGCAATCAAGGATTCAAGGGTGATTTAAGATTCATGTTATCTATTTTTTTTAAAAAAATATTTAATTGACGCATATCTAAGTGTGTAATTACACTCTGATATGCACTAAGTCTTACTCTAATCGAACGTCCACAAGGTCTCATCCTCTGGATGATTAGAACGCAAGATCGGACGGGAGGTGGAGGCCGTGGTCCTATGGAGCCCGCAGAGGCTACATCCGAACGCAACCTCAATGTCCGCCACTAACTCCCAACTCCTGACCGAGGCATCACCGTGATTCCTCCAACAGGAGAGGCGATGCTCTTTTCCGGCCGTCCGATTTCAGCGAAGCCGTTGCTCTGACCGGTAATGGTGACACGGACCATAAGGAGCCACGAGAACGGGAGGGAGGGAGAGAGAGAAGCAGCAGCTCTGGTGGCCTCCGAAATTGGGGAAGAAGAGAGAGAGAGAGAGAGAGAGAGAGAGTGCGCAAGCTTTGCGTGGAGGTTCCGCTCTGCTCCGAGCTCTCTTCCATGGCGGTCGCTTCTTCCTTCGTCCCGGCGCCTCTGCTTGGAGTCCGGTTCCAGTGTCCTTTCGGTCGCCGGGGAGTTCGATTTTCTTCTTCTTCTCCTTCCGTCCTCCATGGGACCTGCGTGCGCCTTCTCTCTGGCACGGCCCGCAGGAGGCGGAGGAGGGAGGCCACCGCCATCTGCTGCTCGGCTGCGAACAAGCCGTCCCCTTCCGAGATCAGGTGACCGTCGAATGCTCCGCGTCGGTTTGATGCTCTTGGATTGGATTCCGAAGTTTACTGATTTGATCGGAATATTGGAGGTTTAACAGTGAGCTGTTGAGAGATTTTTAGTTCACTCGCTGGATCGATGCTTGTTTTTACTTGTCTTTCATCCCACCATCTTTTATTGATTCCTTTTGAGTTCTCTCGTTTCCTTGAAGAGGTTGTGCATGGGTTTTTGGCTTGCGATGGAAATGACAGTGTAATTCTAGTGCACTGCGGGTGTCATTCCATCCCTGGGGGTGTTCTTTACTGTGCTTTCCCGTTTTCACTCGTTAGACTACTATCATCTCGATCAGGTGATCAGCAGTTTGGTTTTTCTTCCCAATGGATGAACAACTAGCTTTGCAAGAGGATGGCAGCTGTAGAGAACATTTTGATTAAAGAGCTTGAAAAATACTAGAATGTGGAAGAACCATCGCTTAAGATAGATGGGTTCCTTTTGGACCGCTAGACTGCCTCATAGCATGTGTCAACCCTTATCAAGTGGTACGCAGTGACCGATAGGTGATTAGCCATCCACATATGATGCAGAGCAGCAGAGATAGCACCATTTTCCTGCTATGATGATGGTTGCACGTACTGACTGCACAAGGGATTCTGTGGTGCATCATATAAATACTTAGGATCAGATTCCTAGTTGCACTTACCTGACGATAAAACACTGTCCTCACCTTGAACATGAGTTACTTTTCATTTTCTATCCAATGTAACTTTGTGAAAACAATCTGAAACAATGCATGATTATGTGTGCAGAACATCAACTAAACTAATATGGGCTAACATTAGAGCCGAAGTTATGGATGTAGAGGAGATGTGGGGCTTGTTTTGCAGGTCTTCTACATGAATAGTTAGATATTACCTGAAATGTGCTGGAAAATTTGATTTTTGCAAGTTGCTTTGGCTTGGTACATTGGCACATCACACAAGGAAGCTTTTGATCAACCCCCCCGCTGCCAGTGGCCATTTTGTTGACACCTCTCAGTTGGTTGGTTAGGATTGACCCCGACCCAAGTTGCAGCCCTATGTGGTGGGTGAGTCAAATGGGAATGCACTTCATGGTTGCCCATGAGGTTGATGTTTGACTGTGATTGTTACATAGTTGTCAAGGCAACAAGGTGACCCAAGGTGTTCATGGGGAGCCTAAGCACTTAGGTGATAAGGCATCCGCCTTGGCATCACCTAGGCGACACCTTGGTGCATATTTAAAAACCCCAAAAATATATATCTCAAATATACAAATTAAGAATAAGATACTTGAAAAAATTATAGAATTTAATGTTGAAAATTGAGAGAGATAGAGGGTGGAGAGAGGGGGCAGAGAGAGAAAGACACTCACATAGAGAGATGGGGTGTTGGAGGAGTGTGTGGAGCCCAATCTATCTATGGCGTGGCCTCACATCGCGGATTGACCTACGCGGTCAGGTCGCGGGGGAGGGGGGGAGCGCCGACCCTTACCTAGGTGTTGCTAAGGAGGCATAGCCCCTCGGCCCGATTTTTTTTATTTTTTTTTTTGGGGGGGGGAGAGGGTATTATAGGCTATGCCTAGCCTAGGCAGCCCAAGGCACCTAGGCAGGCACCTTGGCGTTCTTGCCTTGCCTACGCAAGCGCCTGGTCACCTAGGTAGGTGCCCTACTCTCCTTTTTGGGGGTCAGAAAGGCAGGCTAATGCCTTGGCTCCATAAGGGCGCCTAGGTGGACGCCGTGACAACTATGTAATGTTAGTGCCCCCTATGTTCTTGACATAGGATCTAGGTTAAAATCATTCACCTTGCCCTCCGTAGGCATGTAGACCGGGGCTTTTACCAGGCCTTTACCCCTTGCAGCCAGGAATGTGCTTGGCAGGATGGGATGGGGGTTTGTTGGGGTGGGGGGTGGGTAGGTGTTTCCCTTGGACATCCAAATAAAATAAAATAATAATAAAAGAACCATAAATGATTCAACAGAGCGAACATTTTTCTTATACAATGTGGAACCATTACTTGCATAGGGTCGGTGACTCAGCAGTGACAGTATAGCACTCATGACCCAGCCCTCTTTACTTGAGCCCAGGGCCAGATCGAACGCTCAATCTTCACTTTGTGAGGTGAAACTGCATGCACAACGTCTGAAAGATGTTTTTAATTCCTGATCCAGCGGTTTTTAATAGTTATTCTGGGATGTGTGCTGAAACAAGCTATAAGCTAGACATTGGTAGCTCATTATCTTCCAACTAGCCTTGCCTAGTGCCATGGTGCTGATTGCGAACACCAGATACCTTTGAGATATTGAACCTTTGCTGCGATAGTGTTTAACCATGTGCCTTTGTTTTTTGAGCAGCACATTGGTCCTACGATGGCACATCCTCCTAGTCAGGTTTCATTAAGTTTTCAACTATCTGTGATGAAAAGACATGCAAATGAAAATGATTGTTTTCTTGGTTAATGTAGATCTAGTGGCATTATTGTCAAGGGCATTGGTCTATATACCGTAGCAATAATGTTTGACAAGCAGTTGCTTTCGTAGCACCATGTCTTTATATTTGCCGATGATAGTATGGTTTTTTTACTAATGTAAATTAGCAATTGGAACATGTTTCGTGCCCAATTGTTCAGGTTAGATGCCAAATCTTCTGGGAAGTATACCATTCCTCGAGATAAATTGGAAAGCAAGTATGACTCAAGTCGATAAAATTTACATTCAGAAGTTAATTTTGTCTTGCGGTTCTTAGGACATCATGTATATTTTGTGGGCGAGGCCTCTTATGATTCAAATTTCATTTGTTCTTCAGCTCAACAGCCAAGATAAGGAGTGAAGTCATTCTCCATTTCGCTCCGTGCGCATGTTCTTTTATCTTGCTTTTATTGCGAGTGGTGCACTGGGGGGATTAATAGCACTTACACAGCTGACCTCCGCTCTGGCAAATTCATCAAGAGCAGCGGAAGCCCCCGAGATACTGAAAGGTCTTGGTGTAGATGTTGGAGCAGTTCTTATATTTGCATTTCTTTATTCGAGGGAAAGCAATGCCAAAAATGCACAGTTGGTGAGGCTCTCGAGAGAAGAAAGTCTCTCAAACCTCAAACTGCGTATTGATGAGAAGGAGGTTATTCCTGTCAGTTCTCTGAGAGGAATTGCAAGGCTTGTCATCCTTGCTGGCCCTGCATCATTCATTTCTGAGTCCTTCACACGTAGTATACCTTTCACGGAAGCTCTTCTTGACAGAGGGGTTTTGGTGGTTTCCTTTGCCACTGACGGAAACATACCTGCCATTGACTTTGAAGAGAATGAGGAGGACATGTCTCTTCTTCAAAGAAAGAAGAGACTCTGGCAGTTGACTCCTGTTTATGCTTCAGAGTGGTCAAAGTAAGAATATAAGTAGATTCATACACGTATACACACATACATACACACATTCTGCTTAAATCAATGCTCCTTGTTATTATTCAATCCTAATCTGGATGCTACACTACAGGTGGTTAGATGAACAGAAGGAAATGGCTAAGGTTGCCCTTGATGCTCCAGTGTAAGTAGGAGTCACCGGTGGATGTTATGTTCCTCCTCCCTTTATTTTTGGTCTTGGTAGAGATTTCATCTTGGGATCCTTGGCATGAGGGAGCTATCTGAGAGATAGCTAGTTATGTTTATGTGTTGTCATTTTATGCACTCCATCAAATAAGTTTTTTTAGGTAAGTAAGAGGTCTATTGCTTTAATATGTATAAAATGTGCAGAGGGTGGCAATGCTTGGGCAGGCCCAAGCTACTTGCCTAAGAACATAAAAAAGGATGGAATCATGACCACACAGTCTGTGGACTCTGATCCATAGACAATGCAAACAAGTATCAACCCTCATAGTATCATGACCACACAGTCGTGGACTATGATACATGAAGACTTTCCAGCCCATCAGCCATAAGTGAGGTAGGATAGAGATAATGGTGGTGAAAATAACCAAAGGGCAAAGAAAAATTTCCAATGACAGTCCTGTGAGAAATAGGAAGGATTCCACAGCCCCTTTACTTCGTAAGAACCAAAATAAGCTAACTAACAACTGCAAGTACTCTAAGGGCAGGTTTGATAATCGAATAGCGCCTCTGGGATTTCCCACCTGATGAAAGAGAAGGATGGGGGGCCCACGCCCCCCCTCACACACATCACTCTTGTTCGAGCTCGGGTAAGGCATTCGACCCCAGGGGGTCGAATGCCTTAACCCCGCTCGATAAACAAACGGAGCCTAAATGAATATCTGTCATGTTTATAGTTACTTCTGGAAGCACTCACATAGAATGTTTGATTCGTATAAATCTCATAAGTGCAAAGAGCAGAGAAATAAAATTCACAAAGCATCAATGATATTGCAGCGTCAGGAGAAACTAAATTGAAGCGCAATATAAGAAGCATATGAAGAATATCAACTGGCCAGAGGGAGAACCTAGACTCCATGAGGCACTATCCTGACCTAATGAGGAAACGAGAGAGAACCCCATCCTATCTTCTAGTGAAACTCTCCCTCCAATGTTTTGACACCATGCAGTGTTTCAAGTCTGCAATGATGTGTAGGAGAAGGTGAGTCCCTTCTTGGCTTTTCCTATCAAAAGTTCTAGCACATCCTCTTTCCAAATCCACCAAATAGTGGCCCTAATAGCAATCTTGGCTAAATGACAAAGAATCCCTTTACCCCTGAAGTTTTGTCTTAGTACAGCAAATTCCTGGGTGAGAGAGGTCTCAGGATCCCTGAAGAGGTCAAATCTAAGCAAAATCTGCTTCCAAACCCACTTGGAGTAGGTGCAATTAAAGAAAAGATGATCACTGTTTTTCTCCTCCCTAAAGCAAAGAGTACACCTACTGGCCAAAGAAAGACGTTTTCTCTTAAGATTGTCCATGGTGGGTAGTCTATTCAAATAGGCCTGCCAAGTGCACAAGGAGAATCTTTGGGAGGTGGGCCTATCCCAAATCCAATCATGAACAGTTAACTCAGGATGGTTCTGCCTAATTCAAGTAGAGGCAACAGTGAATTTCCCATTGTTGTGAATTTGATTCCAAGTTTTGTTTTGTGGGCATGTACTAGTCTATCTTCATTTATTGTCACTTTGTAACACGAAGGAAACTGTCTTTCTCAGTGTGTTAGGCGATTCGGTGTCAATATGTGAGTTGTTTCTTCTTCATGTTAAAGGTATCTTTCTCTACGGATGGATGGCCGTGTCCGGGGGAGTGGTGTCGGTTACCCTCCATGGAATGCTTTTGTTGCACAGTTACCACCTGTTAAAAGGAATTTGGACAGGGCTGCTCGATGGCATGGATGGAAGAGTCCTTTGATTTCATATTTGTTGTTTTCAACGTTAGTTTCTCTTTTACACTGCATTCTGCATTTGCATCTTTATTTATTTATTTGGCTTTGGTCCCAAAAATAAATTTGCTGTTCTTTCACAGTAGATATCTATGGTCGATTTTGCTCTCTTGCAGAAACTAGAAGTTGATGTGGACATGAGTTTGATCATGTGGAGACCTAGATCATAGAATGTGAAACTAATGATAGGAAACCTCAAAAATCCACATGTAAATGGCTCGGGTACTTTGACACGGTAATCAACTACTGAGGTTCTGTTCTTGCTGATGTAAGAAGGCTCAATTCTTTTGGCAAACTGCCACTGATTGTGCTGGAAATTGACCTTTAAGCTACTAGTAATTTTGTTTGATAAAAGAATTCACTCCGGCCTCTGTTGAGGTGAAGTTTTCTGTGGTGGTGGTTTGTCCATAGATTTGCAGTCTGTGCAAATCATTGCATTTAATCTTCATCTGCAGCACATGGAAATAAGATATGGAGATGAAGATTGCCAAGCAATTAGCAAGACCTTTTGTTCCCCAGATATTGTGGAAAAAGACCTTGGAACTGAATTCTTATGACCTCTAACCGTAGTGTGATATGTGAAGGATTTGGTGCAGTGTCCATGTTTAACTTGCCAATCTTCCAGGAAAATTTATGGGTAACTCCTCGTTGGCTAAGATCAAAAAACTGCCCGGCCAAGGCATTATTCTCGTTGACAATAGCATAATCATATCTTAGATATGTTATAAGGATTTTGATCATACTGTAATACTGTTTAATCTGTTTTCTCCTTTTTAATCATTTCCATTTTTTTCTTAAGATTGAAGTGTCTTAATGATTTTCACCACAATGATAGAGTTGCATTAGTTGAGCACTCGTTGCCTAGTCTAATACTGTTTGAATAAGACAGGGCCGATGGAGAGGGGGCATACAGACAGAGCTGGCAGCTTCAGAAGACGAAACCAGCACAAATATTTTTTTATTGAAAAGTATAAAAGGTATATCCGAGATAATTATTTTGCTTTCAAGCCAGAACGAATACACACATCATAATCCTGTATTATATTGTTTTGACTTGCAAATTTGATTCCTTTTTTTTTCGCTAGAAGCATTCCCAGACTGGGGACATGGTTAACCTTTCCTGGGAAGTATTCTTCCTCTGGTCAACATGAACACGAAATTGACAGGAAGGATGCAACAATTTGGCAGTGAACTTTAGTTTGGTCTGGGTGCTCCGATGATGGTCCATGGGCAAAACTTTTTGACACAATCCTTTGTCTTTTTCCCCCTGATTACAATTTTTTAGGACTCTTCCTCCACGGAAAATCTATTACTAGGTGCAAAATTCCTTTTATTCCCCCTTCACCCCCCCCCCGCCCAAAAAAAAATAGTTGGGGGTGTAACATATCTCACGATTAATGACATAAGGCTTTGGAGTTATAATTAAAGTCATCTGAAGTCACATTTTGACCGAATTGTAGGACTGTGCTCCTGTTTTCCACCCCCATCTGTCTTTTGTAACGTGTGTCTATGATGCTCTTGATGACCTTCGCGGGGGATATGATAGAAGGCGTTTTCAAATAGGAATTTTCCACATCGTTGATTCCATCATCCGTTTCCTTTGGAATCGAAGACGTATTGTCTTGTAAAGTTTACTATTGTTTTAAGGGGTCATCCAACCATATCCTTAAGAATTCTTAGGTTGGTAGATAAACTGGAACTAGGATCGGGGGAGGGGAGGACAGTAGTGGGTGCCCCTCATCTCCCCGCCTATGGATTTAACTCTTTACCTCAATGCATACTAATATCTGGATTTAATGATAGAGTATTCTCTTACAATCTACTTTTTATTGATGATTGATTAGACTAGAAACCTTTTGATAAGAAGGGATTTGATTTTTTAATGTAAATTTGGACGTTAGCGTGTATATATGTATATATTGAAATGGTACTAGTGTATATTCTGGCGAACAGATGATCTACTTTCACGATGTAATATAAACATGGAAACAAGAGTTTTTGATAGGATATGTTGGTTTAGTATAGTTGTTGGCATGTTGTAGCTTGGGAAAGATGATGAATTTGATGGTTTCTTGGAGCAAAATTTTCAAAGATCTAAACATTCTCCACGCTTCCCAAGTGGAAATCTACCATGTTCATCCGAGAAGCGGTCAATTATTGTTGGCCAGCATGTCATCAAGGGAGATGCCGCATATGCCATCACCTGTACTGTAAGTTTGTCTCATCTAGTTTTGAGATCGTTTTAGGATTCAAAATGGTTATAAAACTCAGCAATGTTTTCTGGTCAGTTGTCGATGTCATGTCAATGTGCTATTTAGATAAGATGTCAAGTAGGCATTAACATAGTTGGCAATCTGACGAAGAACCATGCTACAGTCTTTCTCTACAAAGTTTTAATCCTGGGCCAACCCATCAATCGTAAACCAATGAACTTGCCAACACGTCACTTGCAAACAAACGACAAAGTGAACAATGTGCTGACAATGATCATGCACAGGAAAGCACGCATGACTTGGAAGTTACAACCAAAAGAGAGGAGTACTTTTTATACATTGAATTTTATTGGCAAATGCAAGTGTTATCTAAAAATACGTTATGTACATGTATGGTGTGCTGGGGAACCCATAGCACAGAATCTCTAGTTAAATAAGGAGATGTTAATTAAGCTTGAATTTGATATTTTTGACCCTACAAATGTCAAATTTCAATATAGTGGTGTCTGTTTTGACGTAAAACATTGTGAAACTCTATGATATATATATATATATAGGGTGTGTTAGGGGTTTCAGAAAAGCTTTTATTCTTTGTGAAAAGAAAAGTTTTTATTCCCAGATTAAGAAATGTATTCTAAAAAAACAACCCTTTCATGATTAGAGGTTATTAGTAAAAATTGTATCTTTCAAAAATTAAACTCTAAATCGGCGGCGAGACAACGCGAGGTGGATGCGTCGTCCGGCTACGCGGGAGAGGGCAGCGGCTTAGAGCAGAAGGGGGGGAGATGAGATTTAGGGTTTGAGAAAGGTGAAAAATTATAAAAGAAACTTATAGAAATCAAGTTTTGTCATTTGGATTTTATTTTTTTAGTAAAAAAAAATCTTTTCGATCTGATACTATACTGTATCATACCTAATCGTACCTAAAAGGCTCAACACCATCAGTACAAACAAACCTTGCTTCCAACAACGTGCCTCGAAGCCCTGAAATTTCTGCCGACCACAGCTTTCGTTTTCTGTTATATCTGATAATCCCCTGGAACCCAACAAGCTCTTCGGCCCCAGATGGCAACACGTTCCCATTCTTCAGACGGAGATAGCAACGACAACAGTGCAAGCAACAAGAAGGATGGTGCTTCAAACGGGGGCCTCAAGACTAATCTAATCACGTCCACCCACACCCAACCTTGCACTCTCCTGTTTCCAGTAGATTCTTGAGGGCAGACCAGTACGGCCCCATGTGGAGCCTCTGGCCCATGCATCCCCGTCACATGGGAGCTCCAAACTTCACTTTGATATATGGTTAGTCTTGAGTTAGTCATAGTTTAGTCTAGGTTTAACTATTTTTGAAGTCTAAATTATTTTGATACTTCAACTCGGATTAAATTGGGAGGATGAGTATTAAATCCGAAATAATCCTAGACTTCGAAATCTACCTCCATAGGTGTATTTAGAAATGTTAACCTAATAATCAATGCGCAATAAATACACCATCTCTCTCTCTCTCTCTCTCTCAATGTTTTACTTATAAATATTATTGGGTTAACCCACTAACTATCAAATCACAATAAATTCAAACTAGCTTAGTCCATCTACTTATTTTCGAGTTAATACTCTTGCTATCAAATCAAAAATAAGTTAATTATGGACTAACTTAAGTAATTTAATTTAACCCAAATTCTTTACCAAAGTGAGGTCAAGAGTTTTCACCCGATTCCAATAGAAGAAGGTGGGTGGGTATTCCCATGTTTTATCTACTATTATCGGTGTGAGTTTATTGATTTGTATCTTAACAAGAGAAACATTGATACGTCATATGATCATTGATACGATGTAGAAGGTAAAATTTAAAAAAGATCGCAAAGGATGAGTTAGACGGACACGGATCAGTATATTATTGAACCGCATCGTACGGCCGTGAAACCAACACGCTCCGATAGGATGAACCGTGGGTATTCCTACGGTTTAAAAGACAAAAATCTCCGAGGTCGAGCACTTACGGAGGGCTTATCTTTTGGGTTGAGGAACTCCCTTTCTTGTTGATGAGAGAAAAAAATGTACGGCACCCATGGTAAGAGTCATGTACTCGCTAAGGTTACTGAAAGGTTCCTGATCTTAACGATAAGATGTGGGCTGGTGGGTCAGGTGTTCCCATTAATCTACTGGGGGTGAAGTGTTTGTTTGTGTACTTAATTTGTTAGAAGATTTAGCTTGTTAGGATACTTTTTGCTCGTCGCCCCATTTGTTTATCATGGATTGGGTAATGATCTCGTCGCACGAGACATTGTGGGATCGTTCCGATGTAATAAAGAATCTTTGATCCTAAGATTGCGTTTGCTCATACTTTTAGGCCCCAACCAACTTTTGAGCTTGAAAGAGAGAGGATCTCGAACACATTAGAAAAAGTCACGCCAAAACTGTCGATTTTTCTTTTTTTTCAAAAGTAAGACTTTTGGAATCACACAGATGCCACTCTCATTTAATTAGGTCTCTATTTTTCCTTCCAACTTTGGGACAACTTCAAAAACAAAATGGGTATATGTTGGGAGAACCATCCCACCCATAAATCGGTCAAATACGGTGTGAAATATCTGTATCGGATCGCACGCTTTATATATTTGATATTTTATTTTACATATAAAATATTTTATAAGTAAGTTGGTTAAGTGTTTTTATCGGTTTAGATTTGAAACGTACCAATTGCATGCGTTTTTTTGTTTCTTTTTAAGATTCTCAATAAAAAAACTCAAAATTTCGAAGACTCAAGATTCGATCCTAATTTCGTCTTAGGCGAAACGAACGAACCGCCTAACTAATTGAGCTAAGAGTTTTTCTTATATTATTTTACATATATTATATATATAAAGATTCTTTTTTCATCTTAACATCTTATGATACGGAGTGATATGATATCGTATCGTACAGATAGAAAATCGATACGATCGAACCAACAATTAAGTTATTATCTAAGGCAAGTGAAGGGGTTTCTTACGTCAATATCTTTGTGAGAAGTGAAATTGTGTGAGAATCCATCCTTGACGCGCTCTTACATGTATACTTTTTCATATAAGAATTTAATATCCGTATCTTCTTACGACAAAGGACCATTAAAATATTCATAAAACATTCCTTTTTCTTCCTCGCCACTTATAATGAGATTTTAACGATTTGTTAATGAAGGTTAAGGGTCATGACATACATTTCACTTAATTGTCATATATATATATATATATATATATATATATATATACTTAGTACGATTTTTTGTGCAATTTTATTTTTAACGGGGATACTGATGAAAAAAACTAACCCTTATATCTAATACCCACATGGATGAGTGTCTACACCCTGGCAAAAATATTCTCCCTCTTATCCGGAAGACATCGTAAATGTGGCGATGTGGCCTCTCATCTCGTAACGACTGAGGACCACCATCTGAGTGGTGGCGATCGAAGTATCTTACCATCATATGTATGTCGTCTTCTCGTCGACGGCTACTGACGATGTTTCAGTGATGGGACGTGAAAGTATTAAATAAAGCGCCTGACCTTTCAGAATCTACACTTATTACGAGATTTTTTGTTGGATTAAGAGAAAAGATGCAGGTATTTGGACGACAGTGTGTTCTTAATTACCATTTTTCATCTTCTCAAAGATCATAGACAAGATGACACGCAAGGCAGAAGTGACATCTTCTTTTAGATCATTTTCATATCATGTTGGCATTGAGAAGTATAGTAATCCGTTATCTTTCAGAATCTAATGAGTATTTTTCATGTCTCTTCGGATTGTTTCTTTTAAAATTGTGAAGGACGGAACATCAGGTAGTCTTAAACTATATAAATCCATACTTTAAATGCCCAGATTTGTCAACGCCAGATTCTTATGATGTTGATTATGGAGACCCCCCCCCCTCTTTTTTCAAAAAAAAAAAAAAAGAAAGGAAGGAAGGAAGAAAGAAAGATGGATGCCGGCCTTTCTTTTGTGGTGAGAGTCCGCATTGAATTGTGTGTTTGTTCACACGGATCTGGTTTGACGAGTCTTCCCAATGCCTTCTGTGTTACTTGCCGAGACGGAGAATTGAGGGGCAGCTTCGTCAACTTTGAAGAAAATGGACATCAAAGTTTGGCAGTGATTGAGGTATCACTAGATCGAGCCGAGTTCCTTTCTATCACTCGTCTATTTATCAGTCTTTGAATATTCTTTCACTCGATACAACCCATGAGTTGACTCGTTAGATAACTCTGGGGCCTCTCATCTTGGAGAAATGCTGGCATGCCATGTCCAAAGGGACGTGACATGTCGCACTTTTCAGCTATTGTTCGAATCCTCTCAGATTAAGTCATAAAACATAACCTTGACCTCTCAAAAATTAAGATAACATTGATCATTTAACTTTTTAAAGATCAAAGAGTTGAGATAACATGAATATCTTTTCGTTCGTATGTTGAGGGTCGCTTTTTGGTCCCGATCGAGCACCGGCTTCTCGCACTTATGTGTTTACATTCTCTCTCCACCTAGAATTGCTCCGGCACGCAAGCATGGGGAAAAAGACGTTTGGAATCGCTCAAACATTGTCGGAGAATTCTAATGATATTGGAATCCATCGAGTGAGAACTGAAAACATGCGGCCTAAGTATGGTATGCGACGGATGATATCACTTTGCTCTATTTTTACGACGAATTTAACTAGATGATCGGTATGAATGACGATGATGTATGCCTTTTTCATTAACGTGTCTAACACCTCCCCCCAAAATGTAATTTTACTGTTGTTAAGAGCATCAACTCAACGTGAGACTCTTAAAAGAGAAGCCAATTTAAGATTAATGCTATTTCAGATGGTCATCTATTTGGATCACCTAATTTTCAGACTTCCCATCATCCGCTTGTACTCTATTTCTCGGTTGGATCAAGTGAATTTCTATGAAATTGGATAGATAGTCCTTGAAAGCCCAACTTGAATCCCCTCTTGTGGTCATAGTTTAATCTCCTAGATGCTCTCTCATCCTTTTTTCTCTCTCCTCAGCCCCTCCCGAGCGCGCCCCTCCCGCTCGCGTCCTCCCCCCTCTCCGGCCATGGCCGGAGGGGGGGGAGCTCCATCCTCCCCATCCTGATCCTCCTGACCTCCTGCCGTCCCCAGCAACCGGTGCAGCCTCCGTTGCTGGCGTTCCTGGGCCCCTCGTCTTCCAGGCGGTGCTCGTTCCGTCCTGCCCTTGGGCGGTAGGGTGCCGGCCATGGCCGGCCAGGGGGAGGCATGGCGCCTCTCTTCGCGTCCACCTCCTCCCCTGTTGACTTCTGCCCCCGGCGGTGCTGCAGGTCTCGCAGCTCCTTCCCCCGCCACCTCTTCTCGACTTGCTTGCTGCAGGCTGCTCTGCAACTCCGTCTTCGTTCCGCTTGCAGGGTTTCCCGCCCGTGGCCTCCGGCCATGGCCGGACGCGGAAAGGCCAAGGCGGCCTCCCGCCGGCCTAGCCCTGCTCCCGGCGCCCCTCCTTCTCCGCTGCAGCCCGCTGGCGGCGTTGCTCCCTCCACCTTCGTTCCCATCGCCTGCACGGAGGAGCTACCTGCTTGCCACGTCGGTACGGCAGGTGCCGTGTTCCCCCCCTTCCGTCCTCGACAGGTTCTTAGGGAACAGATGTTCCCAGCCGGGGCGATCCCCCTCCGTCCACCACCCCGGGGAACCCTGTAGCTGCTTCCTTCAGCCTTGCAGCGCGCTCCGGTGGTCTGGACGCAGTGCCCGCGCCCTCGCCGTCCTTGGCCAGTGCCCCCCTTGGCCCTGCACACCTCGATCAACTTCCATCGACCTCGCCGCGGTTGCCGGCTCTGCGACGAACTGATGGGGGCATCTCTCGCCCTTCATATTTTTTACAACTTCAATTGCCTGCTAGCATAGCTCCATTGTGTCCGTCATATTTCTCTAAATCGAGTCATGTAATTTTCATATTTTCTTTGAGTCATAATCATGTAATTTTCCTTTTATTTGAGTCATTTCCCTAAGTTTGAGTCACATTAGGCTAATGAGTTTGCTATTGGGCCTATTTCTTTGGGCTAGGCCCATGGGCGTCCCCCCCTTCCTTCGGTTATTTGTTAATGTGTCAAAAGTCAGGGTCTTATTGTAAATTGTGGGATCCCTATAAATAGGACTCCACTCTCTCCATTTTGAGGTAATGAATCATTGAATGAAAAATGCCATTTGAGAGTCCAAAGCTTAGTTTAGTGGAGTGATTCCAATATTTTTTGGGTGAGAAGCCCTAGGGGAGAGATTCCCCACCCTTCCCTCTCTTAATCTCTTTTTTTCACCCCACTTTCTCTCTCCTCAACACCCAATTTCGAATTTTCTTCTCTCTCCTCCCTTCCCAACCACCTCAACCCCCACCTACCATCATTAAAGCCCTCCACTTCCCCATGGCCTCCATTACTCCACCCACCTAGTCCCAAGGAGATCCCTCACCATTCCAACACCATCTTCCACATTCCAACACCACTTTCCCCATTCCAACACAATCAACCCCTTCCCCACACAACCCCACAACTTCCAAGGCCATTTCAAATTTGAAATCCACCACTCCCTCCATGATTTGGCCGCCCCCCCCCTCTCCCTTCTAGCTAGGGTCGCCCCTCTCATCTCCCTCCATTCACCTCCATTGCCTCCACCTTCCCCTACCTCTAGCTGAGGACCTGCCCCCACTGCCCCCTCCCATCCCCTTCCTATCTCCATTAGCATTCCCCATCCCTCCATACACACTACTTCTTCCACCCCATCACCCCTTTCATACATACACCTCCCCCATCTCCTTCTTTAGAAGCCAACACAAGAGTTGCAGGTTGCTGTCCACAGGTTGCAGATGAACCAGTCTCTTGCAGCGATCACCACGACGCCATCCGGATGAGTTTGAAGACACAAGAGCCATTGTTGGAAGCTTCTCCGGATCTTCTTTGCAACAGAATTGGTTTCGTCTTCATCGGAGCTCGGGGCTGTTCAGAAACTCTGTTCTCCCCCGACTGTGCGGAACCGATCCTGCTGAGCACCAGAACCGGATTGAGAGCCCTGCCACGACAAACCTCGGAGGAATCAGTCCACCATTTCTTCTACAAAGTTATACTTCTCCCTTTCTATTTTCAGAATCAGGAAGCGGAGTTCCATTCGGCCTCCGGTGGCCGGAGTTACCATTTTCTCCCTCTGCTGCGTCGCTCTGCTACAACACAGTCTACTTCGACCTGTCAGCAGTGTTCAGCGTCCTCAGACCTCCCCCGACATCGGAAGGCTTCCCCGTCTGTTTTGCTGCGAAGAGACCTTGACTACGATTCCAACGACTCTGACGGCGCCTGATTCCGACAAAGGGACCGGCCGGGGTACCCTCTGCATCCTACTGTTGGAAGTCAGTCCCTGCTAGTCCGAGAAACAGAGGTCCTGTTCCATCTTCAGCCCCGACCAGTAGCTTCTCCAGAAGAAATCAAAAAAATTCCGAGGCATTCCCCTTCCTATTACAAAGATTTCTCCGCTGACCTCGCCATCAGCAAAATTCATGAACGGGATCTACAGCTGCAACACCGACCCACTATCCCTGTTGGCAGACAGCCGGCAGAGTCGGCATCCACACTTAGTTGTCGTTCTTTGCTTTAGTTTCCCCACCCCGCTTGGCCGGCTGAAGGCCCCTCCCTGCATGGAGGTAGTATTGTTGTATTCACCTTAACCCCAATCCCAAGATCCCCCCCCTTGCATGGGGTGTAGTGCATGTAAATTAAAATTTCAGATCGAAGCTTCTCCGGCGCGGCGTGCGGGTAAGCCCACGCTTCCTCGCTCGCCCTCGTCTCCGACTGGGATCGGTGTCTTCACACCGACTAGGTGAGCCACTGCACACTCCTCTTTGCTGAAATTCCCTTGCTTAAGTAGTATCGCATCTTAGTGCCGTCGGTGGTAAGTGGAGCGCCCGAACCCGAATTTGCTTGTGATTGAGTGACTACCGCGGGTGAGTTGCGAGAGAGCCATTAACACCCACGCCCTCGGCGTGCTGGCCGCCTACGAGAGTGGGCATCCTAGGACCCTTGAGAGGTCCAATCCAAAGCTAGCCAACCCCCGGAGCAGCAAGGGCCCGTCCCGGACCCTCACCACTATCACCGGTTTGCCTACGGGCACAAGAGTGCGCTTAGCGGGTGAGTCCGCCCGAGTAAAGTCACCGATTTGTGCGTTGGTTGCTAGCTAGGTCCAAGGGTCATTTGATCATGTGATGATCACCCCAAGGTTGTGTCACATCAAGTGGTATCAGAGCAAGTTCACAACTTGTCTCTCTACAAGTTGGTCCTAGGGCGCATTCACATTTAGAGTCATTTTCGGGCCACCCAGTGCATCATCATGTACACTCCACATTGGTTAAGTCCCCTCAACACGGCCGTCCACAAGAGTCCGATTGACCCCCTCCTCATGGACATCATCCTAGAAGGAGACCTTAGTTTTGACGGATCCAATCCTAATGCGTACCTAAAGTGGGAGGCTACCATGGATAAACACTTTGATAGGACTAGGGTCTATGGACATGCTAGGGTCCGCAGGGCCACAGGGTGGCTTCGGGGGCAAGCCAAGAAGGAGTGGGAACGCATAGTGAGCTTAAGAAGGATTTGGAGGCAAGAACCCATAGGATCATGGGAAGAGATGAAGATTGAGCTTAGGAAGATCTACGCTCCCCGACCCTCCCACTCCTACCTTGAGCTTAGGAAGAACTACGCTCCCCGACCTTCCCACTCCTACCTTGAGAAACATAACCCGAGGAGCACTCCCACTCCCCCTTTCCCTCCCAGTCAACCCAAGACCTCCCTTAGGGTCCAAGCTCCACCACCCCAAATGATTCCAATCCCGATCACCACCACCATTAAAACTAAATTGGCCACCGCCCAACCCAACATTCCCCATCAAACCCACACCCCACAAGCTTCCACAAATCCTCATCCCACCCATTTCCAAAAGGAACTTACGGAGGTGACCGAAGACTATGAGGCTCCCCTAGATTGGGGAGAAGAATATGAGGCCCAAATAGGTCAAGAGAACTCATTCCTACCCAAAGAAGATCTATTGAGCCAAATGGGGTGCACCCTCCCCCATGAGTTACAAGATGCCCAACATAGGCCTCCACTTCTACCCCTCCCCATCCTATCCCAAGTCCCCCATTACCCACCACCCCAAAAGAGCCATATGCCAGTCATCATCGCCCCACAAACAATGGACTTACTCACCTCCTTGGTAGAGGAAACCATGATCCCCATACCCGACCCCATAGTGGTGAATACTTCGGACCCAACCCCCGCCATAGAGATCACCCATGTCCAGGAAGAAGAAGAGACTTCACATGGTGGACTTCACCTTACACCACCCTCCCTAGGAGGGGCCGAGCTCATCTTAGGAGAACCCCTTTCACGTTGGCTAAAGGAGAACCCATTTAGAGATCTCATGGCTCATGTTTGCCCTCCTATGGAACAAAACCTTCCTATAGTACCCTTACCCACCTATCACACCACAATCCAATCATCCTATCAAGTGGAAACATTAGGGGATTTCCTTAAGGGTCTATCTTGGCAAATGGAGTTAACTGGCATGTTGACCACTGTAGCCGACCAACCTAGGAGCCTTGACCTCCTACACCTATGTGTCGGGTCCATCTCCTCGATATACACTATGGGTTGCTACACTAGCGACCTTCTTTTATTCCTCCCAACACCCGAAGAGCCCTATGCTATCCACGAATTAGATTTGCTTATTTCGGGTAGGATGCCAAGCCCTCCATTCATGGCCAACCAACCCGCCAAGGACTTCGGTTCAATTACTTCATTTGAGGAGGAGGACTCACCATCATTTGAAGACCTTGAGGAGATAGAATACCCCTTCCTTGGTAACACATTCCATGACCCCTTTGATCCCTCCCTATGGAAGACATTGAACCCATGGGACCTAGCCGCCTTACCCACCACCCACTCCCTCCTACCCTCACCCACCATGTTGAACCCAACCCACCCATTCCACTACTTAGTTCACACTATGAGAGCCATGACCGAGGGTGACATCCACCTAGGAAATGAGGAAGTGACCTATCCCAAAATGTCCACCTTCTTGGACCCCTTCGACCCCTATGAGTGGAAACCCCCAAATCCACCCCCACCTAAAGATGGGACCATCTTGATTGTAATGCATGTGCCACAACATTTTGCCCCACCTGGTAGGGCTAGTCATCTCATTTGTGTCACATACACACTAGGTCCAGTGCATGACAGGTTCACATTTGGATATGTAGGTCCACCCCCATTCATCATCCATCTTATGCATGATAGGAGTCTACATGGAAGTCCAGGTCCTCCGGCATTCATTGCACCCATACCTGATAGAGCCACATTTGGATGTGCTGGTCCTCCCACATTCGTCATAACTCTTAAGCATGAAAGGAGCATACATGGATGTCCAGGTCCCCCGATAATTATCACAACCATGCACGATAGATCCACCTATGCTTTCCCCGGCCCCCCCAAGTCCATAAGAGTCTTCATCACATCTATGCATGATAGGTCTATGTACGGTTGCCCCGGTCCACCTTTGCATGCTATTCACTTTCACACCCACTCACCGCATTATGATGCATGGCATGAGCATACACGCAAGCAATTCTTGACGAGCGGTGAGGTTCACAAAGAGCGGACAAGAGCTCGCGAGCGCCGCTTGGAATTCCAAGTAGGCAATCTGGTGATGATGACATTGGAGTGGCTCTACCTTAGGGCCACCTCCAAATCGAGGGCACGAGGACTTGGACCTTCCATGTTCCAAGTGACTTTGGCAACCTGGCTTATGGGTTGGATTTACTCATGGGATTTTGGGATATACCTCACTTTTCATATAACGGATCTAGCACCCTCTAAGAGCACCGCGGTAGATCCTAGTGAGCACCTTGAGCCTACCCCCATCTATGTGAGCGACACCCTCGGAGAGCTTCCACATAAAAGCTTGAGAGTCCGACGTGTGCACACGGAGGCAATACTGGGCAAGCAAGGTACTATCATTGGCAAGAGGGTGTGTCCAAGCCACCTTGAGAAGTTGAAGCGCCGTCCCCTGGTTGCGAACGCGAGGTTGAGTTTGGAGGTTGTAGCTTGCTCAGAGTTGCGTTGGAAGACCTCTCCCCCGGCGGACTCATACTCGACGGAGTCGAGTTCTTCACACCCCGGGGGTATGATGGGGGCATCTCTCGCCCTTCATATTTTTTACAACTTCAATTGCCTGCTAGCATAGCTCCATTGTGTCCGTCATATTTCTCTAAATCGAGTCATGTAATTTTCATATTTTCTTTGAGTCATAATCATGTAATTTTCCTTTTATTTGAGTCATTTCCCTAAGTTTGAGTCACATTAGGCTAATGAGTTTGCTATTGGGCCTATTTCTTTGGGCTAGGCCCATGGGCGTCCCCCCCTTCCTTCGGTTATTTGTTAATGTGTCAAAAGTCAGGGTCTTATTGTAAATTGTGGGATCCCTATAAATAGGACTCCACTCTCTCCATTTTGAGGTAATGAATCATTGAATGAAAAATGCCATTTGAGAGTCCAAAGCTTAGTTTAGTGGAGTGATTCCAATATTTTTTGGGTGAGAAGCCCTAGGGGAGAGATTCCCCACCCTTCCCTCTCTTAATCTCTTTTTTTCACCCCACTTTCTCTCTCCTCAACACCCAATTTCGAATTTTCTTCTCTCTCCTCCCTTCCCAACCACCTCAACCCCCACCTACCATCATTAAAGCCCTCCACTTCCCCATGGCCTCCATTACTCCACCCACCTAGTCCCAAGGAGATCCCTCACCATTCCAACACCATCTTCCACATTCCAACACCACTTTCCCCATTCCAACACAATCAACCCCTTCCCCACACAACCCCACAACTTCCAAGGCCATTTCAAATTTGAAATCCACCACTCCCTCCATGATTTGGCCGCCCCCCCCTCTCCCTTCTAGCTAGGGTCGCCCCTCTCATCTCCCTCCATTCACCTCCATTGCCTCCACCTTCCCCTACCTCCAGCTGAGGACCTGCCCCCACTGCCCCCTCCCATCCCCTTCCTATCTCCATTAGCATTCCCCATCCCTCCATACACACTACTTCTTCCACCCCATCACCCCTTTCATACATACACCTCCCCCATCTCCTTCTTTAGAAGCCAACACAAGAGTTGCAGGTTGCTGTCCACAGGTTGCAGATGAACCAGTCTCTTGCAGCGATCACCACGACGCCATCCGGATGAGTTTGAAGACACAAGAGCCATTGTTGGAAGCTTCTCCGGATCTTCTTTGCAACAGAATTGGTTTCGTCTTCATCGGAGCTCGGGGCTGTTCAGAAACTCCGTTCTCCCCCGACTGTGCGGAACCGATCCTGCTGAGCACCAGAACCGGATTGAGAGCCCTGCCACGACAAACCTCGGAGGAATCAGTCCACCATTTCTTCTACAAAGTTCTACTTCTCCCTGTCTATTTTCAGAATCAGGAAGCGGAGTTCCATTCGGCCTCCGGTGGCCGGAGTTACCATTTTCTCCCTCTGCTGCGTCGCTCTGCTACAACACAGTCTACTTCGACCTGTCAGCAGTGTTCAGCGTCCTCAGACCTCCCCCGACATCGGAAGGCTTCCCCGTCTGTTTTGCTGCGAAGAGACCTTGACTACGATTCCAACGACTCTGACGGCGCCTGATTCCGACAAAGGGACCGGCCGGGGTACCCTCTGCATCCTACTGTTGGAAGTCAGTCCCTGCTAGTCCGAGAAACAGAGGTCCTGTTCCATCTTCAGCCCCGACCAGTAGCTTCTCCAGAAGAAATCAAAAAAATTCCGAGGCATTCCCCTTCCTATTACAAAGATTTCTCCGCTGACCTCGCCATCAGCAAAATTCATGAACGGGATCTACAGCTGCAACACCGACCCACTATCCCTGTTGGCAGACAGCCGGCAGAGTCGGCATCCACACTTAGTTGTCGTTCTTTGCTTTAGTTTCCCCACCCCGCTTGGCCGGCTGAAGGCCCCTCCCTGCATGGAGGTAGTATTGTTGTATTCACCTTAACCCCAACCCCAAGATCCCCCCCCCTTGCATAGGGTGTAGTGCATGTAAATTAAAATTTCAGATCGAAGCTTCTCCGGCGCGGCGTGCGGGTAAGCCCACGCTTCCTCGCTCGCCCTCGTCTCCGACCGGGATCGGTGTCTTCACACCGACTAGGTGAGCCACTGCACACTCCTCTTTGCTGAAATTCCCTTGCTTAAGTAGTATCGCATCTTAGTGCCGTCGGTGGTAAGTGGAGCGCCCGAACCCGAATTTGCTTGTGATTGAGTGACTACCGCGGGTGAGTTGCGAGAGAGCCATTAACACCCACGCCCTCGGCGTGCTGGCCGCCTACGAGAGTGGGCATCCTAGGACCCTTGAGAGGTCCAATCCAAAGCTAGCCAACCCCCGGAGCAGCAAGGGCCCGTCCCGGACCCTCACCACTATCACCGGTTTGCCTACGGGCACAAGAGTGCGCTTAGCGGGTGAGTCTGCCCGAGTAAAGTCACCGATTTGTGCGTTGGTTGTTAGCTAGGTCCAAGGGTAATTTGATCATGTGATGATCACCCCAAGGTTGTGTCACATCACGAACCCTAGCATCCTTGGCCCTACACCGATCTCCTCATCGGCTGATGCTTCGTGCTCGCAAGCTCCTGCTTGCTCCCAACAGGTGGCCACTGTTCATGATGGGGCATGCTAGCGCTACGATACTCTGTTTCATGGGCTTCCTGCCCCCCCCCCCCCCCGCTGGTCCCTCTCCGTCTGCTACTGTAGCGGTCGGCTTCTCCCTCTTCTCCGGCCTTGGTGGCTGCGGGGGTGGGGCCTGGGCCTTCCCTTCCTAGGCCCTCCTCCGTGCCGCTGCCCGCCCCAGCCGGTGGCACCGTCGCCCCTCCTTCTCCGTCGTCCGTCCGTGGCCGCTGCCATACGGACGTGGATCTCCCTTGTTCTCTTGCAACTGCATCGTGTGATAGCGGTTTTGTTCTTGGGCTACCGCCCCTGCTGCCCCCTCCGGCGTCCTCCGACGGCCTCTCCGATGATGCGGTCTTCTCCTCCGCCGTGCCCAACCCACATTCGACACGTCCTTGGCCACTCCGTCACGTTTCCTTTGGCGGGAACCTCCTCCCTCCGAGCTATCCCTGGTGTATCCCTCCCTGGCACGCTACCTCTGGCGGGATTGGCCTCCCCAGGCATTGACCCTGCGACTCTGTTGACCAATCCTGCCACCCCTGCGTCTGGTGGTCCCGTTTCTGTACCTGTTGCCCTTCCTCGCTCGTCTGCCTCCACTGGTGGGCTCTCTGCGACTGCTCTGGCGTGTCCCCCAGGCGTTCTCCAGCTGTCCCCGGCGACCACGTTATGCTTGTTTCACTCCCGTTCCTTTGCCCCTTGTTTCGGGTTTCGATTTATGTTGACTCTTGTTGGTGTTTTGGGCCAGGCCCACTTGTTGTTATTGGGCCCCTCCCCCCCCTTGCGGGAGTCCCCCCCTCCCCCGACCTTCGTGGTCCCATGTACTCCATCCTCCCCCCCTTTTTTCTGTCCTCTTGCATTATATATATAAAATGTTCTTGTAAGGTGACCGGGGTCGAGTTTCTCCCCCTGCCCCCTTGCAAGTATGACTTTAGTTAAAAAAAATCTCCTAGATGCACATCACTGCGTTAAGATGCATTTAGGTTCCAATTTGTTAAGCCAAACTTAAGAGGGCTTAATTTCAAGTGTTCCAATCACAAGGCAGAATCACATGAAATTGGAATGCCTACCAGCTGTGTTTCCAGCCAAGGAGCCACCGCACCATGCATTCACATCCCTTTCACAGTTTTTTTTCAGAATGAGTGTCATCTTCTTAGCCCGAAATGGACCTCAAGAATGGATGTTCCTCTCATCAGAAAGACCCAAAAAAAAAAAGGAGATAAAGCTAAGCTACTTTGATCCTCCTTTTTTTTTAAAAAAAAATGAAAAAATCTTCCAAACAAGGACTAAAGTGTCCATGTCTGAATGTAAGGTGAGATTTGGAAAACACAAGCTGAGCTACTTTGGACACTTTAGTCACTCTCTTGGCACCGTAACAAATCTAATCCTACAATTTCATCGAATGTATCATCCCCAAGTCATCATTTATCTTATTCTTACTTGAGAAAAGCTACGCGCAACATCTAGAATAATTACAGCTCAGGTGTTGCATATATAATAGTTTTTTTAAAATTTTTTAACGACTCTCACCTTAAATTATCTAAATGTGAATGTCATGTCATCAAATGGTGTGACATAATAATCACGGAAAAATAAAAATTAGATTTTATGAATAATAAAAAATCTTAATTTTCACTATTTATACGAGGATAAAAAATTTTTACGTGATCTTTATGTCACATCATTTGGTGACATGACATTCATGTCGAAATAATTTACGACGAGAGTCACTCAAAAAATAAAAATAATAAATATTTCACGTGCAATGGACGTAATAACTTGAGATGTTGTATAATTTCTTTTCTTATTATTTAGTTATTCCAATTATCAAACAATTTGAGGACAATGATAGAATAACCTTTCTTTTTATCCCAACTGAAATTAAACCTGTTCTGAACAGGAGTGAAGATTTATAAAGTTGGAGGATGAACCCTTGTTATCGGTTTCAAAAATTTTTTTTTTAAAAAAAAAAACCCTCGCGACCTTTGTATAGAAACCACTCAGAAAAGGAATAAACAAATCTTCGACACAAATTACGGTCTATGCCCGAAGGATCTGTTAACCGGGTAGGGTGTGATTCGTGTGGCGGAGGACCCGCGACCGGTCAAAATCCGACCACCCGCGGAACCGAGAACCCGGCCCTGTCCCCATCCGGGCCGAAGCATCCCCCCGAGAAAAGGACACCGGGGAGTGGGGCCCACGAGGCCATCAGTGGCGCCGTGAAAAAGAAAAAAGAAAAACCCAGCCGACCACGCGCTTACGAGGGCGGTCTCGTAATTTCGTTCCTCCGGGACACATCGAAAGCGACGTCCATGATGTGCACCAAAGTCGCCGGTCAACATCTCGTAACCGACGTCTGACCCTCCTCTCCCACGTTTCCCACTCCATTTTTATTACCTCTCTTTTATTAGATTTGGGAACATCAGAATAGTTATTACTCACGGTTTAAGTTCGTGTTATTTCTTGGATGTCGAAGGGGATTAAGCTCCTGGTAAGAGGAAGATTTAAGTACACCCCAAGTTTTAATTTTGGAATTGAGAATGACCTGTAATCCTTGCTTTATTAAAAGTTTATGAACCTTTGGAGGAGGGTTTGTCTGAAAGTAAACTCTTGTCTTCTCCTTCCAATGCATACTTGCTTTTCCATGAGGTGGGGTTTCATTCTTTTTGAGTTAAGCCCCACCTATGACCTGTAAAATTCTGTATATTTGTTTTTCTTGTTACTTTTACTTTTTTTATTGGGTGGTTAATTATCCCAAGAGAGATACTTATTATCCATGCACGAGGATAAATTTATTACTCATCTTATTTTTCATTGGACCGTATATGTAACGTGTGTCTCATTTTTTGTTAGTTTTGCATATAATTTTAATAAAACTTTTAATACTATAAAAGTGACAAATAATTATTTAAGAGAGAAAAATAATTATCTAAAAGTGACAAATAATTATGTGAGGGTGATAAATAGTCAACTCCCGTTAATTTTTACGCATTCTCCAGACGACGAATGAGACTTCTGATGTTATCTAAGAGTGATAAATAGTTATTTAAGAGTGAAAAATAACTATCTAAGGGTGATAATTAGTTCAGTTTTTTCGTATTTCTGAGACGATGAATGAGACTTCTAATACTATTTAAGGGTGATAAATAACTATCAAATGGTAAAAAATAAGTATCTAAAGATGACAAATAGTCAACTCATGTCAATTTTTACGTATTTTCGAGACGATAAATTAGATTTCCAATACTATTTAAGGGTGACAAATAACTATCTAAGAATGAAAAATAGTTACCTAAGAGTGATAAATATATGAACAAAGGTGATAAATAGGTGAGAGTGTATATAAATATTTTTTTAAAAAAAAAATTTAATAGGTAAGACCCACATACCAATGACATGGAACAATAATACATTAGACGGATAATTTTTCTACCCGTTTAAGAGGGTAGCCCGTATTTCTCTTATCCTTATACCTCTGAAATATTTATAGATAATTTCTGTATTTCTTCCTCTGTCAAATCTATGTTTCGGAAATATTCACGCATTGTTCTTAAGAGATACGGTATATGGTTTAAGGGCACACTGGTCTATTGTTAAAAAGTTTAGCGGTACACAGATAAATTAAATAGAGGTAGATATACAAAATAGTTATAAAATTTTAGGGGGTGAAGAAATAATTTCCATGTTGAAGTCTTGACTTGAAGACATTTTTTTTCATCTTAAACATCCTTTCTAACCGTGGAGAATGTCTGAATAGGGGCACATCTTTTATTGTAAGGAGTTTTATGAGATTCACGCAGGGTTTGACGACCCGTCCGACCCGGCCGACCCGATCTCTGCGCGGGACGGGTCGGGTCGGGCGGGTCTCACAGCGACCCGATCCGCCCCATTGCCTCTCCCACATCCGGCGCCCCCCCTCCCCCTCCTGCTGCGGCCCCCCACCCCCTCTCCCACCTCCGGCGCCCCCCCGCCCCCTCTCCGGCGCCTCTCCCACCTCCGGCGCCCCCCCACCCCCTCCTGCTGCGGCCCTCCGGCACAGCCCCCTCCTGCTGCGGCCCCCCACCGCCCCCCTCCTGCTGCGCCCCCCCCCCCACCCCCTCTCCCACCTCCGGCGCCCCCCCCGCCCCCTCATGCTGCGGCCCCCCACCGCCCCCCTCTCCCACCCCCGGCGGCCACCACCGCCCCCCCACCTCTCCCACCTCCCCCTCCCCCTCCTGCTGTGGCCCCCCACCGCCCCCCTCTCCCACCTCCCCCTCCCCCTCCTGCTGCGGCCCCCCTCTCCCAACTCCGGCGGCCACCACTGCCCCCCCACCTCTCCCCCCTCCCCCACTGCTCCCCAACCTCCGGCGGCCCCACCACCGAGATCGCCCCCCTAGCCCCCACCGCCCCCTCCCTCTCCCACCTCCTGCGGCCCCCCACCACCCCCCTCTCCCACCTCCGGCGCCCCCCCTCCCCCTCCTGCCGGCCCGTTAAATGGCCGACCCGCCTTGACCCGCTCGTACCGAGCCGGGTCCCGCCTCGCACCGCACCGGTACGTGACGAGACGCACGGGACAAAGCGGTTCAGTGCGTCCCGTCCACGACCCACGGCCCGTGCGACCCGGCGCCCGCCTGGGTCGGGTCGGGTCGTGCGAGTCGGTGCGGGTCGGGGCGGGACGGCAAACCCTGGATTCACGACACATTTTCGGATGTTAAGAAAAAATGTCACTAATCACTATGAGATCGATCTATTATCTAGAAAATGAGACTAAAAATTAAAATTAGGGTAGAAATTACTTTTAAACTCGCCGTATTATTTGCGTAGAGATCAAGATACACCACAAAATAAAACAATAATTAGAACTCCATATCTAATTTGGACAAGAGGATCAGACTCCCCGCTTTTGACTCTTTTGTTTAGACTTCATTGCTAAACTATTTTATAATTTTCCTAATTTGGTCTGTCGACAAGCTTTATAACCTGCTCGGACAAGATTACGCCGATCAAATCTTTTCAGTGCTGGCCGAGTTAACGCACCACCATAAGAACTGTGGCTCGTTAAATGCTTATATGTTTCTCACGTGTCACCTGCTCGTGCGTCCATGTGGAAGAGAGAGAGAGAGGGGGGGGGTAGACATTGCCCAAAGAACAAAGCACGACCTTACATCCCCAAATTCCACATCATGATCCCTTAACCACGGTTCGACGGCTGAGATAGTGCCGGGAGGACCCCAGAGAACACACGTCGACACGCGGATCACGTGGCTCTCGACCGCGAGACACTCGTCAGAAGTCCACTAAACTACGAGATCCGATCTCCACCAATTTGTTAAGAGAAAAATGAAAATTATTATATACTCATAAAATATTAAAGAATACATTTGCATACCCTAAAACCCTATGCATTATCTTTAAGAATAATGTCTATGTACTCTTAAAATGGGAGTATAAGGTTAGTAGATTTAAGTGGTATAAAGATAAATTGGATGAAGAAAAGAGTATAAAAGTTATTTGTAAAGATTTTGGGCAATTAGAGATAAGCAACTTATTAATTTGTTAATTATTCAAAATTATAATTATAATCATTTAATATATAATGACCCAGATTTTCTTATCTCTCTCTCTCTCTCTTTTCATCAAACGTTAACAAAGAAAAAGATGGAAGGTGTATTTACTGCGACAGCCGTCAGGGTCGTGCTTTTTGTGACGACGAGAGAGAGAGAGAGAGAGAGAAATAAATGTGATATAAAAATACTCAAATAATAATAATATTGTTACTAAAATAAATATAAAAACGAAAGCAAAACGACACCCCCCGGCCCTGTGTGCTTCTATTGCGTCGTCTTCTTCCCTGCTGCTGCTGCTGCTGCTGCTGCTGGGAAACCCCTCCCCGTCCCCTCTCTCTGCAGGCCGTTCTCTCTCTCTTTCTCTTCTTCGTCTTCCTCCGTGTCGGCTTGGGATCTGGTGGAAGGGACGGAGGATAGCGAGGTCTTTAGCTGAGGATAAGGTGAGGAGCCGCTCTTATGGTTTGGTTTCGCCTTGGTTCCGTTTTTTTGGGGGTCATTGGGTGGGATTTGGATGGTCTGTGCTGTGTGCTGAGGACTGGAGGGGGTGAGGTCTTAGCCTCGTTTTCTTCTCTTGTTTATCGTGTCTTATCTCCATTTTTAGACTTTCAGATTCCCTCCTGTGCGTCCTCCTCCACTTTTTGGGAATTTATGCGCTTCCGGATTGGAGGTTTTGTTGCTATCTCCTTCATTGATGGGTTCCTCTGCGGTGTTTTCTGTTGCCCTCCTCTCCCTTTCGATTACTTTGCTCTTTCTTTGTTTTTTTCCCCCCATTTTTTCTCTATGTGGTGGGAGGAATTTGTGGTTATCTTTTCTGCTGATATCTTCGGTTTGGGTGCATGATTTTTTTTTTTGGGTAAAAGCTTATGCATAAACATGTTTCATGTTTTTCAGATGTCTTTAAACATTATTTGTCAGGACAAGCTTGTCATGGGTTGTGCTATTTCTTCTTGGATCTGCTGTTTCCTACTTCTTGAGCTATAGAACTTCAGTCCTTTTTGTTTTCCTTGGTAGCAGAAAATTCTGGGCTTTCTCTGTGTACTCTTATTAGTCTTGTGGAACATTGCTGCGGATGTGACAGACGGCCGAATTCTTGGTAGTGCTTTGGACGCTATATGTTTTGATTCCGCTGTGTTTATATACCTCCTTGATCAGTTTCTCTGTTTTAACGAAGATCCTCTTTTTAATGATGAAGTTAAAAAGTGTTTAGAATATACTGATAGGACGTTCTCATGTCATAAGGTCAATTTTTGTGCATATTCTTCTTAAGTAGGCCGCTTTTGATCTAAGGCAGATCTGTTGTTGATGCTAAGCTTTTAGAATGTTGTGCACTATTAATTTGAATATATATTCCCCCCCCCCCCCCCAAGGGGAATGACTGAGGGGTTACTGGAACATGTATTATATGATTAACAGACCAGGGCCTAGGTTCTGATCAACCAAGTTGATGAGAACAGTGTTCTTTTATGATAAATATTAAGCAAGTGGTATCTTTTATGATAGTCTAGTTACATTTCTGAAGAGAGCTAAAAGAAAGCACTGGTATGGGCTTATTTCGTGATTTATTTTTGGCACTTTTATTTTAAGTTGCTTTTTGTTGGTCTTAAAATTCTTTTGGCCTTTTCTTTTACCTTTGGCAAATATGAGTGTTGTGGACCATAATATACTTTTTTGTGACCTCTGGCTTGTTATTGTCTTTCATGAAGTTGCTGGTGCCACAACCAGCTTATAATCATGCGGAGGTTCTTGTTTTGTTTTCTTTATTTTGCATTGTCAAGGAGTGTAGATGCAGCATCTTTTCCTTGCTCAAATAAGGATCTCCTGATGAAATATCTGGAAATGTTTGGCATCAAAATGAAATGGAACTTGTTATTCAAGTACATATATCTTTTATTGTTTGTACCCTATTGCCATCAATAAAATTTACTTTGGCAACATTATGCCTTCTGCTTCTGCATTAATCACAATTTGATTATAGTTATCATCTGTTTGATTGCATGATGGACTAAATCAACAGTCTTTGCCCTTTATAGCTATTTCATCCTTCAGAGTATACCATTGTAAATGTTACTTCTCATCATTTCCAATATATATTATTGTTCAAACTAGGGCCCTCTATAGAAGTAAAAGTTACTGTCCAGACGTGTGGAAAAGATACACCTTAGTTCTGTGCTAAAGTGTTGTCCTAAAATTCTTGTCCTCTTGATGCTATGTCAAATTGCTCCATAGAAAATTGGTTTCTGCTTGTCATTTCCTGCTTTTCATTCATTTATATGCAAAAATGTTGTTTGATGAACAAATTTACTGTTTCATGTGGACATTGATTTGCTAGGGCTTGTCAGTTTCATAAAGTTTTCACCTTTACTGTCTAAGCATATATCAGAATTCAGTCTCATCACTTCTGCTGCCAGTATTTCACCTTTTAACCTTATGTCAGTTTGGAGGTGTAATTTATCCATTCACGCCTTCAATTCTTCCGAATGGTATGTGTTTAAGTTTTTTCTTCATTTATGCAATGTCTTCTAGTTTGACATAAGCAAAAACTAATCCAACATGATTTCGGAAGAAATCCTTTCCTAGACATGGCTTTATCTGCCACAATGTAATGTCTTCAGGTTCACTTGTCAACTTGTTTTTTGTGAACATGAAGCATGGATTAGATTATAATCCTTTTGAAAAATCATGACTCTAACCACGATTGGTTTTGAGAATCAAAACAACTTCACATGATCCATCCCCCCCAAATCATGCTAACCTGCTTGGAAGATATTAATCTGGTGATCATTTCCAAACCTCACTCTTTTGGCGAGGAGGTAGCTTCTTACTTATTTAATTTCTCAACCAACCATAAAACTAGTTAAAGTGGAGAAGTTTACAGAAGATCTGTGAAAGAAATTTTATCCCCAATTCAACTCCTATGCGGAATCTTTTATCATTCACATTTTTGCTGTTGTATTATCTCTTGGAACTTTTGGATCTATATATGTATCGTGTGTGTATATATGTATATGCATGTGTACATGTGTGTGAGTATGCATGAACAACAGCAGGATGTATGTATGTTTAGGTCTATGAAAATTGAAGCATATGGTATGTGAGAGAGAAAGCACAGGCATGTGATTTGGCATGTATGTGAACAGCATCAGGATGTATGTGTTTGTGGAAATAGGAATTTCGAGACAAAATTTGTGTCTTCTGTGAATCATATGGTATGTGATGTTGGTGATAGAAATAGGAATTCTTATGATGCCTTAAGATGAAATTCGAGACAAAATTGCTGTGAAACAATTTATTATTGAATGTCAATTTCGATATTACTTTTTGATGGTCCAGCTTTTATTTGCCCCCTTTTCCCTTGGTCATCTTTTCACCTCATATAACTACTCACCTTTTAATGTCTGTGTCTTCTCCTCCCTTTCAGGTGATAGAATAAACTATTCTCCAACTACCCTCGAGGTAGTAGAACTTCGTCAACAGCACTATAGACTACATAACTGCAGAACAAGATGAGCAATCTTAAGCTGGGGGTGGAGGTTGTGAGTGCACATAACCTCATGCCCAAGGATGGACAGGGATCCTCTAGTTCCTTTGTTGAGCTTCATTTTGATGGCCAAAAATTCCGTACAACAATAAAGGAGAAGGACCTCAATCCCGTCTGGAATGAAAATTTTTACTTCAACATTTCTGATCCTGCATTGCTCCCTGAGCTTGCTCTTGAAGCCTACGTCTATAGCATCAACAGGGCCACTAATTCAAAATCCTTTCTGGGGAAGGTTCGTCTATCTGGGACTTCCTTTGTCCCTTTCACCGATGCTGTAGTGTTGCACTATCCTCTTGAAAAACGCAGCATATTCTCACGTGTGAGAGGTGATCTTGGTCTTAAAGTTTTCCTTACTGATGATCCATCAATCAGGCTATCCAACCCTCTTCCAGCAGTTGATACCCTCTTAAACAACCCTTCCCTAGCACAAGTCCATCAAGCTCAAACACAAATCCCAAATGCTGCTGCAAACATATTCCCTGAAAAGAAATCCGACTCTAAGCATACTTTCCATCACCTTCCTCGGGAGAGTCATCACCATGCAGCTTCTTCCATGATGGGTGAACCTCCAATCAAGTATGCGGCTGATGAAATGAAGTCTGAACCTCCACCTCCCAGGATTATGAGGATGTATTCATCACAGCAGCCAGTTGATTATGCACTTAAAGAGACAAGCCCATTTCTTGGTGGTGGACAAATTGTCGGTGGGCGTGTTATACGCGCTGAGAAGCCAGCTAGTACATATGATCTTGTTGAACAGATGTTGTACCTTTTTGTTCGTGTAGTCAAAGCACGGGACTTACCGTCCATGGATGTTACTGGGAGCCTTGATCCTTATGTTGAGATAAAGGTTGGCAACTACAAAGGGAGAACAAGAATATTTGAAAAGAATCAAAACCCTGAATGGAATGAAGTGTTTGCATTCTCTAGAGAACGGATGCAATCCTCTGTACTAGAAGTGGTGGTCAAAGACAAAGATCTGGTCAAAGATGATTTTGTGGGGATTGTCCGTTTTGATTTAAATGATGTGCCAACACGTGTACCACCTGACAGTCCTCTTGCTCCAGAGTGGTACCGACTTGAAGACAAAAAGGGGGAGAAGGTGAAGGGTGAGCTGATGCTGGCAGTCTGGATGGGCACCCAGGCAGATGAGGCATTTCCGGATGCGTTGCACTCCGATGCAGCAGCAACTGCTGACGTGAGTGCTTCCAGCTCACACCTGCGATCAAAGGTTTATCATGCACCAAGGCTCTGGTATGTGCGTGTCAATGTTATTGAAGCACAAGACATCATAGTCACTGACAAGAACAGGTTCCCAGAGGTGTATGTCAAAGCCCATATTGGACACCAGGTTTTTAAGACCAAGCCACTTCAATCCCGGACTCTGAACATTCTTTGGAATGAAGAATTCATGTTTGTGGCTGCTGAACCTTTTGAGGACCACTTAATCCTTACAGTTGAAGAACGTGTGGGGCCTGGTAAGGATGAGGTGATTGGAAGGGTTGCTATCCATCTGGCATCGATAGAGAAACGTGCTGATGACCGCATTGTCAATACTCGTTGGTTTAACCTTGAAAAGCCAGCTGCTATTGATTTGGACCAGTTGAAGAAAGAAAAGTTCTCTAGCCGGATTCACCTCCGTGTCTGTCTGGATGGAGGCTATCATGTGCTCGATGAATCCACCCATTACAGCAGTGACCTTCGGCCAACTGCAAAACAGCTCTGGAAGCCATCAATTGGGTTGCTAGAACTTGGTATCCTTAGTGCTGAAGGGCTTCATCCCATGAAAACACGTGATGGGAAGGGTTCATCAGATACCTACTGTGTTGCCAAGTATGGGCATAAGTGGGTGCGCACACGAACCATCCTTAATAGCCTTAGCCCAAAGTACAATGAACAGTACACATGGGAAGTTTATGATCCAGCTACAGTCCTCACCGTAGGAGTTTTTGACAATAGCCTGCTTGGGGAAAAGGGGTCGCATGGTAATAAAGATCTGAAGATTGGGAAGGTTAGGATTCGGCTTTCCACTCTGGAAACTGGACGTGTTTACACTCACTCATATCCTCTACTAGTTCTACATCCCTCTGGCGTTAAGAAGATGGGAGAACTCCACTTGGCTATACGTTTCTCATCAACATCACTGGTGAATATGATGTACATATATTGTCGACCACTTCTTCCAAAGATGCATTATGTACGTCCATTAACCGTGATGCAGCTTGATATCCTGCGACACCAAGCTGTCCAGATTGTTGCAGCACGTCTGAGTCGAATGGAGCCCCCACTTAGAAAGGAGGTGGTTGAATACATGTCTGATGTAGACTCTCACCTATGGAGCATGCGCCGAAGTAAAGCAAACTTCTTTCGGCTCATGTCAGTGTTCTCAGGCTTGGTTGCAGTGGGCAAATGGTTTGCAGATGTCTGCATGTGGAAGAATCCTATCACTACTGTTCTTGTCCATGTGCTGTTCGTGATGCTGGTGTGCTTCCCTGAGCTCATACTTCCAACTATATTTCTGTACATGTTTCTGATAGGAATATGGAACTACCGGTACCGCCCACGGTACCCTCCTCACATGAACACACGGCTCTCCCAAGCAGAGAATGTCCATCCGGATGAGCTCGACGAGGAGTTTGATAGTTTCCCCACCAGCCGTAGTCCAGAACTTGTTCGAATGAGGTATGATAGATTGAGGAGTGTAGCAGGCAGGATACAGACAGTGGTGGGTGATGTTGCTACTCAGGGGGAGCGTCTCCAAGCACTACTGAGCTGGAGGGATCCTCGTGCCACAGGAATCTTTGTGATATTCTGCCTCGTGGCTGCACTGGTTTTGTATGTAACTCCATTCCAGGTGGTGGCTGTTGTTGCTGGATTCTTCATGATGAGGCACCCAAGGTTCCGTCATAGGATGCCGTCGGTGCCTATAAACTTCTTCCGGCGGCTTCCTGCAAGGACAGACAGCATGCTGTAGGTGGGGAATCTGCAGGTGTTTGGTAGCTGGAGGTGTGGCACCCTTGTCTTCTCATCATCTCTTTATCTGTGTATTACTACCTGTTGGCAGTGTTCAGAACGTTTGGATAGTTGATGGAGCTGCAAGTGTGACTTGATCAGCTTGCCTGAACAGTCAACTGGAGTTCAAGAAATTAGTTTTCAGGAGCTTCTTAATGTCCATGCAGGCCTTGGGTGTGCATCTCAACCGTGGAGGGACATGGCGGAAGTCGAAATGACGCCTCTGTATGGCGAACCTTTAACACCCCTTGTTGGTGGGCTTTGTGAAGATGGATGGCATTTGTTTTGTGAAGATGGATGGCATCTGTATTGTGTAGATTGTGCACTGAACTAGTGTGTGCTTTTATTTGATATCTGGTTTGTAGTTTAACCAAGTGGTATTGCAACCCGGCAGAAGAAAGTTCTTGATTATGTAACCATTCCAGCTGGAAGGCCGGTCGTCTGTCTAACCAGATGAATCTCCACTCACGACCAGCCATTCTCGTGCCTGTTATTGTTTCTACCTTCCTCTCATTTGTGTGTTTTCTCAGTGGACAGGGGACTCATCGGAACTGTAGCGGCCTTTCGTCGCTATCAATGGGCATATATCAATGGGCATATATATATATATATATATAATATAATTGAGTTAACAAAACATGAGGGGTGAAAACAACGATTATGAGGTGGAACCAAATTTGAACCAGATGGTCAATGAGGTCACAGCTCCATGGCTTTCTACCGGATGATGAAAGATGTTTTAATAGGTAGTATAGGTGGTTTGGTGGCGGGGTGTCTCGTTGTTATGGGAGGTCAAGTTTGTGTAGTTCTTGCGTTTACGCGACTGCATTGCGTGTCAGGACCGCAAGTTTGAGTTTGCCCATTTGAACCTGAGTAATATGTTCATCGATGGGTCGAGGCCGTCGCTGAGCTTGTCTGCTTGGGCCAATGCGCACTTAACAAAACTTGAGGTAACCTTTAAATTTAACGAAATACATATATTATATAATGCATATAATTTAGGTATGGGTTAGGCACCTCTCTCTCGAATTAGCGACGGATTAAGTTGGGTAAGTACATAGACAGGTCGGCTTAGGTTGAATTGGTTTTCTTTTTCTTTTCTCGAGTAATACTTGCGTAAGATTCGTTTCACCACATTAACCCATTTGCCTTTCCACAAGAAGTTAGGTTAAGATTCGTTTTAGCTACATTAACCCATTTGCGTAATAATGTATGTCTGTAGTGGAGGGGGCAATATTACGTTTGTTATCGTTTTTCCTTGTTAACGAAGATGTGGACGTTAAATGTGTATGTTTATGGGGCTGGCTTGGGTCCTTTAGAACTTGCGAATGCCACTGAGGCCCAGAAAGGATGGTGGCGGCGAAATTTATATAAAAAGAAATTGTGGACATATACTTTTTTTTGACACCAGTGACAGTCTCCTTCATAGTTAAAAGAACATTGTGTCAAGAACCCTAAATATCCTCTACAACTTGTGATGTCCTGTCTATGGAACACTAATATACTTTTTCCTTCTTCTTTTTTGCACGATGATTTTTTTTTCCTGATGAGTTATTCATCTAGCTCTGTTTTTTGTTAGTACAAGGTCTTTTATATTAGAAGTGGGTAGCGGGGGAGGGGCCGGCACTCTGACAGGAAACGAAGACTATATTGCAATTGTTCGTGTGTAGTCTAATCGCAATCTGCACTAATTTGTTAATCTCATCAATAATCTTCTATATATTATGCGCATTTGCTAAATCTGTTGCACTGATGGTCATGAAGATGGAGGCCCCTCTTGGTGGAAGAAATTAATGTGCAGATCCATCCCTTTTCGCATGTCATTAAGACTTGAAAGACTCCAGTACTGCAAGCCCTTGAGCATCTGCACGTGTTTTCCCTTCCTTTTCTTACATCGGTGGCTCCTTTCCTAAGCATGCTAGTTTTTGACCACTCCAACATCGAGAGGCCGTTTTGTTTGAGGTGAGCCACTATATAATATTGTAAAAAACACTGTGTTTCACTTGTCACACACCGTGCAATATAGATCTTATACTGTTTTCTAACATTTTAGATCAAAAACAAACGGCCCCGCATCAACATGTAATGTAATGTCATACCAGCTGTTCTCCAAATCGGCAGAGCTTTGTGAGGTGGGTGGACATCTGCACCAGTGGCACATCGCGTTTGATTAGTAGATGGCCACCACACAGTCTTCGATAATTGTGCTTACCTTCGTGTCGATAGAAGACCATGACACCCCTTAATTAATTGGTCGAACATAATGCACCGACAAGTCCATGAACCCATCGTATCCATAATATGGCATACATTATGAAGTCAGTACATCTTAATTAAGAAGTGACAGTAAGGCACACGCAGGTGAGCATGGTATGCGCGAGGTGGTGGCAGTTGAGCCCGCCAGTAAATGAGTCCGTTAGGGTTAAAGGAAGAGGGAGAGCCGGCAGAGGCAGGAGTAGCCTACAGGCGAGCTGCACATCGCCCTCTGGCATTGTGCTCTCGCTTTAAGTGATCCACCACCACCAGCACTGTGTGCGGCAGCAAGTGCAGTAGGAGCCCACTGGCCCCCCCTCCTGCCCACTGACGAGGGGGGGGGGGGTGCCAACCAGATTCATCTCAGGTTCCCCTGCAGTGCTGCATGCATGTCCCATGTGCCCATCCTCTCCGTCTTTTATGAGGTGTCTCAGAGCTGTTGTTAAGACTCGAGGAGTGTTGGGTGGGGGTGGTAGTGGTAGTAGGAGTAGTACTCTATATACGTACGTACCACATTCTGAGCCTTTCGGTTCATAGCTTAAGGTCGACAGGCGCGCAGGACTCGTATAATCAAAGCCCACCTATATATGTATATATCCTTAAGTAAGTAACCGATTAAACGCGCTTGCTTGTGCCAACTGTGCACCACAATATTAATATGTGAGCTACAATAATAATAAGCCAGTGAACTCTGTCGGCAGTCAATACAGATCGACCCTAGCAGCTGGCTACTTGAATCGTTGTACCTTGTATAGTAGTAATTAACAACCTTGCAGTCTGGAGATGAGACGATAATCCGTGCACGTACGTAATTGGGCAATCTGTCGAAGCTAAGCTAAGGCAGGCAGGCATGAATTAAAGGGCAAACTGAGAGTACTCTCGATGGGGGAGGGGGGGGGGGCCTTAATTAGTTAAATCCAATTGACACACCGAAACGGGGGGGGGGGGTCAACATGCACATGGGTTTAATACATCTGAGTACGTACGTAGGAGAGTCCGAATCCTGAAGAGAAATTAAAGGTTATGGGCGTTGGTGTGGGGATGGCAGGCCGGTTATATATGAGGACTAATTTCGTGTAATGCAAGCGGCGAGCCCCATCTTGATCCCCACCCCGGCCCTCACGCTGCAGGAAGGAGAGGAAGATCTGAAGAAGGGGCCATTGTAGTTATCGAACGAACGCATGTGACGAGATGCTCGCCAACGTACGTAGCCCCCCACCGTGGCAAGCACGCCAAACGAAATTTATTTGCCAGCGACCGCGCGCGGGAAGAGCTAGCGCGCAGACCTTGCCACGCGGGCGTTCCCCCCGCGCAGCCCGCTGCCCTGCCTCCCTCCCTCCGCAGTACGTAGCTCGCCTCTGTGTGTGTGTGTGTGAGAGAGAGAGAGAGAGAGGTAGCTTGCTTGCTCGCTCGCTTCACGCGCATTGGTGCCTGGGCTTGAACTGCCTCACCTCACTGCTTAACAGTCGTGGAGGATAATAAAAAAACATGCATGGGGCCAGCAGCTGCCACAGCCATGGCTGAGGGAGAGGGAACCCCCAGCTGTATATAGGGGGCCACAGAGCCACTGTGGGGTGTGAAGAAGATAGGACGTACGGGGGGGGGGGGAGACCACTTTGCACCCGTGAGGCGTACGGCCATGTCTCGTGACGGATGTGCATGCCTCTCTTCGTGCAGTTGCAGCAGAAGAAAAATTTTCTACTTGGAATTGTTCTGGCTGGGTGGAGGGGGGTCGAAGGGCTGCCCTCCGGCTCTTGTGTTGGGCTTCGAGAGAGAGTGGGGACGACCTATTAGATTAGCGAGTCCTGTTTTGGACTGTTATTTAGCTTAGTTGAGGGGGTTATACGGACTGGCATTGCCAACATCAATAAAATTGAGAAGTGAAGAAGAAGTTGCACATGAGAAAATGTGTATAAGATAATAAATAGGGTTTAATTTTTGCATAGAAATTATTTACATACGAAATTACATATATATTATTCTAAACAAATATTAGCATGTACATCAATATTATTTTATAAAAAACTCTAAATATGTAAATTAAGTTAACATGTATATTGCTACTATTTTAAAAACACTTATAAATATGTCACCGCGCTTTGCACACATTTGTAAGGTTTTTAAAATAATAGTGATATAGATATTAATATATTTTCGAGAATGATATATCTTTAAATTCACCTCTAAACATGGTTTACGATGAAAAAAAAACCCTAATAAATATGACAAAGAGGCCATACAATGCTGTAGTACCCAGAAGGACCCCTTCCCACAATTAAACGGGCGTGGGTTGGTGAACGGTTAATGTTCCTCGCGGGGTGGGGTGGGGACTAACCTGTTACGAGATCTACGTTGGATCTCGGATCTAACCTGTTCCGAGACTCCTAGCCGATCCGACGTCCGTTTGCATATCCGACGCTGAGCTGGCCTAGAACTCTCTGGAGGGGTGGAATATCTTCCTTCACAGGCCACCTTGCGGGCCGACTGGATTAGGCCCCCATTGTGGGCTTCGCCGCACGACCGGGCCCAGTTCATAGTGGGCCGCAGCAGCACCGTGCTGTTGGCATGTACCGAGCAGTGCAGATGGCCTTGATCCTTCACTTAAAACAGATGTCGTCCGTGATAATTTGGAAACAATCACCGTATTAAAACCTCTTGAGACGCAAACTCATACATCCGAAGGTGTATTAAATAAATGGGTGGGAGAATGACTGATGATGAGAAGAAAGGATAAAAGAAAAAAACAGGAACATAATTTAACATAAAGTCTCCACTGTCCTGTGCCCACCTCTAGCTTTATAATTATAAACGGCTACTTATTGATGGGTAATGCTACTGGTATCCAGTAAGGACATCTTTCCTTAACTCAAATACGGTCAACCATCTCCAATTACGTACCGATGATCGGAGGTGTTGATTATCCGCTGAAGACACGTACAGGAAAGGCTGGTTGGGGGGCCTCCTCCTTGTTTTTGATGATCGATGGGCCAAGTAGCTTAAGAAATCCGTGAGATTTCCATTCAAACAAAAGAGATACTTGCTGCACAACGGGTGTGCGTTAATCGGCGCCACACTTTAAGTCCTAATTAATTCATCTCTACGGGCCATGGCGGGGCCGAGAGTGTACGGACTAATGATTGGTTTACGTGATTTCGATTCCATCACATGGTCCCATCGCTCGCGTAAACCAATAGAAATCGTGGTATCATACCCGATGTGCGGTAAGTATTTCTCGTTGTTCAAATAGAAGTGGACTACGATCATGTATGGTTTGCATAACATCAGAAATTTGAAGAAAACAAAAAACATACGATGAGGTCAAGGGCTTTCGTCATTTCTTGCATGGCAAGTATGGCTTGCATCAAGAAAGCCAAATTTCCTTTTTTGGGCTTAGCATGGGGCAACCAAAATTTATCCATTTGGGAAGCCTCCCAAACATTGATGGTGGGCCTTAACATTGAAAGTCCCCCGCTCCCGTCTGCATTCCGAAGATGCCATATTCTTACATTATTCGGATCTTACCTATTGCACCGCATAAAATGTAATCTATTTTTTATTTTTAAAATTTTTTTGATTAATTACATGACGAACAACTCAACTGTACCGTTGGATATTAAGTTGGATGGTTACAAAAAATTTTTTTAAAAAAAGTAGCGATGTCCTTAATGCACTAATTTTGGTCGGATTACTTTCTGCATGGAAATTAAAAGGCGTCTATTTTTTGTGTTTTTTTAAGGTCATTTAATTTTATATTACGATTACGGATAGATAGCTCATCTCTCAAATTATCTAAAAAGAGTTTAAAAATATATTTTTTACCTTACTTACATCCCAAAATAATATACCAGTGCAGCAAGTGTAACTTTCTTTAATCGGCGGTTGACGTCGGGTGGGCGTTCGGATCTTCTCAAGATTCCATCCCCCCTACTCAAACAAGACGACGATTAATTGACAGGATCGCCGACCCGCCACCGCGTCCCCTGCGCACTCGTTAACAGCGGGGGCAAAGGGCCTGCTCGTAAATTTCCACCCAAAATGCTCGCAAGTGGGCGATATTCCCCCCATTTCTCCACCCCCAAGCCCCCAAATTTTTTTTAATCAAACATGTCCTTTTAATCTGCGTGTTAGCACCCAGGGCGTTGGAACACATCGGACGGTCACGCGGCGCCACGTGTATTCACGTGACATCATCGCACGCCAAGTGGGCAATATTCCCCATTTCTCCACCCCCGCCCCACCCCCCCAATTTTTTTAATCAAGTATGTCCTTTTATTCTGCGTATTTTAAGTACCCAAGCCGTTGGAACACACTCGAAATTCACCCGGCGCCACGTGTATTCACGTGACATCATCCCACACGTGTGAACCCGCTGATTCGGGATCTGCCCTCCACCAGCTGTCCTTGGACCCCACCCAACTTTTGTTTTATCCTCCCTGGGCGAGGGTGAGTATTGTTATTATTATGGTTAAACCTTAAGTCCAAGTCTAATTGATCGATTTGATTTAAGTTAAAATTTTAAAAATTTTAATTTGAGTTCAAACTAAATGATTTAAAAACTTTAATTTAATTTGATTTTAATTTTTAAAAAAATCAAATCAAATTATATAAATCGATTTTAACCATATTTTTGTCGAGTTAATAAAAATATATAATAACCCTAATTCCAAAGAGTAAAGAACTCTATCCCCCTCCCTGTTATAGACTCTAGAGGCCGAGACTCCCTACTTGCATACCCCCACTGGTCATTTCCCCACTGTCCACTCCCTAGTCCCGACTCCCCACTTCCTAGACTGCTCAAAGGCGACAAGCTTTGGCGCATCGTAGCCCCTCGCAGTCGCACTGGTGGGAGCCAAGAAGATAGAGCTTCCAACTTTGGCCCTCTCTGCTCAGGCTTCGTAGGCTCGCAGTCCCTCGTAGGCAACCGCTGGCAGGAGCTAGGAGGAGCTTCGGGTTTTGGCCCTCTCTACTCTCAGCTTCCCTTGTCCTCCTCGTCCTCGCCTACCGTTGTCTATGGTCCACCATCAAATATGCCAGCTCTGGGCATCTGCATTTTTGGGCAGTCACGAGCTCGTCGCCTCTAACACATGTTTATTAGGATCTTTGTTGTATTAACTCATGATTTGTGTGTGACGAAATTAAAGCTTTACACACATGAATATTTTTTAAAACATATTTTATATTGAAGTGCAGAATTCATTGGTCATTAACAGATAATGATAGGTAAACTTAGTAATAGTGGCCATTCCTATAACACCCTGATTTTCAAAAGTCTAATAGTGTATCGGATTATCCATGACAAGAGCTTAATAATTTGGCCCATTTAGTATATTTGAGCCCATTAGGTGTAATTCGTAACTTTAATTAAGTAGTCCGTTATTTATAACATAACTTTACATAAAAATGGCCAAATAAGGTGAAATTTGACATATTAAAAAGATAACTTAGTTATCTACAACTTTTGTGTTGAGCACTTTTTGAGACCTTTTAATCTAATAGGTGAAAATATCAAATAATAAAGTATAGTGTTGGATGATAATTTTTAGACTTTGAACAGTTAGATGAAATAAAAAAAGTAGTTGAAATATCATCTAAGTTGGACAGCTAGACGAAGCATTGTCTAAATGGAGGAGTTAGACGAAGTATTGTCGAAGATAGAAGAATTAGACGAAGCAATGTCTAAGATAGAAGAAGTAGATGAAGTATCATCTAAGATAGAAAAAGTAGATAAAGTATCGTCTAAATAGATGACAATTAGACTAAGTTGCGGTTACTTTAGAAAAAAATAAAAAGAATAGAAAAAGTAGACAAAATTGCAGCTACTTTAGAAGAAGACAAAAAAGAATAAAAAGAGTTATTTTGCATGGGTTAACAGGTGGCGATTTTAAGAGTTTCAAGTAGCTGACGTGGAAGAGTTGGATTAAGTTTAAGAACTTGTGGTAAAAATGAAATTATGATTATGACATGGGTCAAAAATGAATGACATGGGTTAGTGATGTGAGACAAGTGTGTATGACATGTGTTAGCTGCAAATAGAGACGTTATAACAGATGGGCAATTGTTTACGATATGTGGGAAATGTCATGAGTGGGAGGATTTTTAACTTAAATAATTTCTCTACTAAGTAAGCATGAGGACAACGTATTTAAACCCTCCTCACCTCTCCTATTACCCCTTTGAGCACAAAGAGGATGAACTGTACGAACAACTGCAAGAAGAAGGGCTAGAAGACAATCGTGCCCAAGGCAAGGAGAATAACTAAGAGTAGTTCTGGGATGACTAGTGAGGTTGGAAAGGGAAACCTACGGTAGTTAAGGATCTCACAGTACGGGTAGGCACGTGATAAACCGAGCCCATGTTAATCTTTATGTATATTATTTTGACAATATTTTGACAATTAGAAGTTGAGTTCACGTATTAAAGAATGTTCATGAATTAAGCACATGGACAGTGCCACCTTAAGGGAGAATGATGGGTGCCCTGATTAGAAATGATATGATGTGAGAATTAAACCCAGTGTGCCTTCATTGGCAGTAATTGCTGCCAAAATTAGACCCTCAGGTGTCCTGACGAGCAATCCACAGGAATTAGACTATGGGTGCCCAGATTAGCAAATGTCTACTATGGGAAATAGACTCATGGTCCGAAGACGAATGACCACTATGTGTGGTCAGACAATGCCTTTCATTTGGGCACTACAGCTATCCTTTATATTGTGGTTATGGTGCATGTAAAATATGTGCAACTAAGTTGGCATACGAAATTATGTTTTATTTTGTAAGACTTACTCATGTATGGTTGATCTATTGAGGTCATTTGAATAAATTTTGATTTGTCTGATGTGTCAGGTAAGCCCTTTGTAACGTATTTGTAAGTTAATGAAGACCAACTGTAAGCTTTGCATAAAGACTTGTAAAATCATTTGCCATGCTCAGTCAATTATTCTTTTGTAAATATGATCATATGTGTAAGACCATCTTAAATGGTGATCATCTCAGTGTTATCATCTAATTTGCAAAACTTATTATATGATATGCATGTTATCGGTTGTCATACCTATTAAGTTTTAGGACTCACACCTGCGGTCTAATATTTTTCAAAGAAGTAGGAGATGTGATTGTAGATTTATCGAATATGAGGTCAGAAGGAGATCTTGAGAGACTTTCTGCAGCCGCTGTGTAGAACACTCTAAGGTTTTAATTTCTCTGTGTGTATAAGTGTACTCTTAGTCTAGTTCTCTACGTATGAGAGATGTAAGTGTCATTTTATAATCATAGGAATGAACAGTGATGATCAATGATGTAATTACATCGTTTAATTTTAATAAAAACTAGTATGGTGAATTTTATCTTGAATACGGATGGTATGGCCTTGAGCGCCTTGTAGGTAATCCGAGCTCACAACACATTGGAGAGAAAGGCGACACTACCCAGACCAGACATCGAGTGTCCCGAAAAAGGGGCGTCACAATTTTAGCCATTATCTTGTCCAATTTTGGTTCAAACCGAGGTTTCAAAATCATTCGATTTGATTTCGATTGGGTTGAACTCTTAATTCGATTTGATTTGATTTGAACAAAATTCTCTTCAAATCAAATCAAACAAAACCGTGCTCACCCCTACTCTTAGAGCGTAGGGCGCAAAGTGCCTTGGAATGAGATGTGGACCTATGGGAGGTGAGAATAAGGTGATTGTAACCAGAGCTTCTCTTCGAGAACTGTGTCCACTGTAAAGAGCTAAAAGGTGAAGGGGTGGCGGTTGATGTTAAGGTGACAACAAGGGCTGCGATTTTGGGGCAAGGAGGCCGTATCAGTCTTTGGTGTACACCGACTAATGGCCGTCATTTCGGTATCCTCCGACATCAGAGACATGTAGACGTGCCCATAAGGTGGATCTTGAGGAAGGGGGCCATGATCGTATCTGCACCATCCATATTTGTTGGCTAGCGTTGTTTAGGGGCATTGCCTATACATCACGCATCATGCATCACACACAAGTATTAGGAGCATCCTGGGAAGGAACGTCGTCTGATTAGCGAAAGAGACAAGATGCTTCCCTTGGGCTATTTAACCTTTTTATGAGATGTTTGCATATAAGTCCCTACAAACTTAGTGAATTACTAATTAGTCCTTGAGTTACAACTATTTTCCTGTAAACCCTATAATCTTCATTGTTGTACAAATAAGTCCTTGTTGTTATTCTATTCCACCAAAATTAACCGGGTCATGGTTAACTTGACCTAAGGTTAGGAAAATACCAAGTTACCCTGGTTAGTAGAGAGAGAGAGAGAGCAGCGGGATGGAGTCTGATGGAGAAGAGGGGGGCTTTACACAGTGGCTCTAGCTGGGGGGGTTCTTGTAGGGAAGGGGGCGCTCTGCACAGGGGTTTCGGTGTGGGGGGGAGGGGAATTGAGCAGTGAGGGGGGGATTCCTGTGGGGAAGGGGCACTTTGCACAAGAATTCTAATAGGGGGGTTGAGCAGGGGGGAGAGGTGGGGGCGAGGGTGACTGGGGTGTGCGGTGGTGGCTGTGGAAGGGAAAGAGGGACAAAAGAGAAGGGGGTCGAGGGTGGCAGCCAATAGGTGGCACTGGTAGCATTTGCTGGGGGGGTGTAGGGATGATGGTGTCAAAGAGAACGAACGATGGTGGAGGGATCACGGTGTCAAAGAGACCGAACAATGGTGGAGGGAGGGTGGCGGCATCGCAGTGGGGGGCAACATTGACCCTTCACAGGCAGGACAATTGGTTTCTCATGGCGGTAGTGGGGTGGAGATGGGGGTGGGGAAGAGTGAGTTAGAAGGTGAAGGTGGGGGATAGGGTTGGGATGGGGACAATGAGGGGGGTGCTCGATGGGTAGTGGGTAGTGGGCAATGGGGTTTGAAGGGGAGGAGGGGCGCAAGATGTCCTCTGCACCCACTTCAACCTCGCAGAGGTTCTGATAGTTTGCAGAGGTATCAACGGTTAGCCATGACATCCTGTGTCCCCTCAACATCGATCATGCAATTACCATGTCAGAGAAGACCAGCTGCCACAGTCATACAACATGAGGTGCCGACGGCAACAATGCTTATGAGGAGGTGGAATAAGACGAGACTCTAGAGGTCGTGGCTCCAGTGGGACCCGGGGCGTCGCTGTGACGACCCAGGGTCCGGATACCGGGTAAACCCGATAACACTAGGATCTTGTGAGGCCTCCCAAGAGCGGTAAAGCTCCGAAGGGATAAAAGGAGTGTGTGTGATACATTGAAGTCCCAGATAAAGCAGTAAGTAATTAATATTTCAATGATCAGGTTTGCTAAAGAAGCAGAAATAAAATTATTTTTTTAATTAATAATTTAAATTAACAGCGTCCAGTCCAAATAAAGATAAGTACAGTCCAACAGAAAAGAAAACGTACACTGAAGTCGAGGGAAGCCCGACGCAGAGAACGCTGGCAACAACGAACTGACGCACCGCCCACAGACCACGAGGAAGAAGAACGACCACACCTGAAAAGCAAGGGTGTCACTGGCTCAGTAGGGGTCACACGGATCCCCACTAGAAACAACGCAGTAACACGCTAAACAGTAAAGCAGGAAGAACAGAAGTAACAGCAGTACTAACTATAAAAGTAAAGCTGTAAAAAGTAGGAGTAAGAACAACTAAAAGAAAGAGTAAAGTCGTACTAACCAGAAACACGACTGTCGAACGAATTTCAGCCCTTGAAGCTACTCCAAACATCAATAGAAAGGCGAACCCCGATCTCACAAAGTCGGGAGTTACTGATCCGTCAACAAAGCACTAGCTTCATAGCTGAAGCCTACCAAAACAGGCAAAAGCCCTATTAAAATACCTACACATTCAAAGACACGAACATACACAACTAGATCGTCGTGTACGTTACACAAGACTAGACCGCGGGTGAAGCCAAGAACAGACTACCTGACAAGTCACGGCAATCATGACGGGAAACAGTCACAAACACAAGTCACGAGAGTCACTAGATTGTGCGTCAAGTGACAGGAGCACCTCCTCACTAGAAGAATAGCCAGATGCATCCACTGACGACTTACACTGCACCACAAGTATCTTCCACAGACCGGGAACGGTGGTAACTGAGACACTCACAAACCCAAGTACGAGGAGCAACAGTCCCAAGTACAAGGAGCAACGATATCACAACACAAGGAACAACGGTACCACAGCAATGAGTGACTAGTCAGGGTCACGCCCGTCGGCGCTCGTCCAAACTCCCCTGACCACGTGTGCACAAACAAGCTCAATGCCTTGAGCCAGGCCTCTAGCTAGCTTCCCCCCCCAATAGGATGCTACCGCAAGGCAAGAGGGCCCATGGACACTAGCTTACAAACCGTATATCAGGAACATACCCCGCCACCACTCCTAGGTGGGCCGACACACAGGAAAGTGTCGTTAGGCTACGACTAGTGGAGGCTCACGAGGCACAAAGACTCCAAAACAGTAGTGCTGAAGTATGGACAGGCTAAGCACGCACTGTCACACGTACTACGAAGCACCAGACATATGGTAGCATACCGGACTGCCATCGGACTCAGGAAAGACAACTAGATCTACTGACATAACGATCATTGAGTCACAAGACTCAGGGTCAAGATCGTCACACATCACAGCTCACGCTGTTAATCAGCCTAGTCCCTAAGCCAATGTCACGATAAAACACATGTAAAGGAAACGACACAAGATAGCCGGATCCATACATCGGCATAACATGAATCACGGAGACCTGAGGAATCACCAAGACCCTCAAAGCACATGGACACGTAAACCGAGGTAAGACAATTCCTTCAGGCGTCTAAAACCATGTCTCGATCCATACCGGATCACGGAGACATTCACAAGGTTACATGTCAACCACTGGATCACAACCGGGTTGACAAGAAACCAATCATGACTCTGAAGCATCACGGAACACAGCTCGATATAATGGCGCTCCCGCCTACCTCACAACATAGTCATCACCCTCATAGGATATCCAAGACATCCACGGGATTGTGGGCAAACCACAAGGTTAAGCCAAGACAATTGGAGGCCAAATATCAGAAAAATAGGACAATGGGACTAAACGGTCACCTGCCTCACCGCCAGGAAGACCAAGCGGTCAGCCCAAGGGCCGCTAGCCAACCAACTACAGAAACACAGGGGCATGCGGTCTATCGTAGGGCCGCAAGGAGATGGTAGCGGTCGTCCATATGACCGCTAGACCCGATCAACCACCGAACCGACTTAAAACAGTCAAACAGCTTAGCGGTCGCCCAATGGACCGCTAAGGACGCTAAGCTCTCAAGGCTAGGACCGCTAGCACAATCGGCTTAAAACTATTGAACCGACATAAACAATGATTAGCGGTTGTCTCTCAGACCACCAATCCTAGCTTAGCGGTCTATCGCACGATCGCGAAGCAGAACCGACATACACAACCCCCCTTAGCGGTCTATCGTGCGACCGCTGTCAGAGAGTAGCGGTCATCCATTCGACCGCGAGCCAGAAGAAACGGTCTATCGCACGACCGCGAAGACCTGAACCGACATAATGTTCAAAAATCAGAAACGGTCACCCAAGGACCGCTAAAGCCCTAAAAACGGTCTCTGGTACGACTGCTAAAGCATTACGACGGGAAAAATAGAGGAATGGCCAAATCCGGCCGTTCCACACCCTAATCACGTCTAAACGATGGGGAAATAACCCTAAGGATGAAATAAGCCTTCCACAGACTGGAAGGGATCATTTTGACACGAAAAACACATGAAACGGGCGATTCTACCGAATCGACCCGAAATGAGTCACGGGGATAGTCAGGCTCATACCGACTCCGATTCTCAACCAAACGCGATGAAACTGGCGGGAATGAGTGCCAACATGCCAGGGGTTCAAATGAGACCAATTAAACTGAAAATCGTCGCCTGAGAAGGCGAACCCGGCTCACACCCCCCGAACATGCTTTCACCCAAAACGAGGTAAAACCCACTCGTTCTCGCACGGTTCGGCTCCAAATCGCGAGGAAACGCAGAACGGGAGTAGGGCGTCCATCTCCCTACCTCCACCAGAGATTTCAAGCGCCGAAATGGCCAATCCACGTCGAAAACCATCACACGAACAACCCACGTCAGCTTTGAATCCACGAACGGGATCGTGGCAACGCCACGCCTCGATCGTCACGCCAGCATGCTCCACGACAACTCCACGCCATCGCCACCTCATCCCCGGGCCTCCTCCCTCTACAGCCGGAGCAAAGGGGGTGAGAAGAGAGAGAATGGCGAGGGAGAGAGTGAGAGATCGTGAGGGTGAGAGAGGAGAGAGAGAGGGTTAAAAAGAAAAGGAAATTAGGAATTTCCTAATTTTTGTGAAATCCAATTTTTGGTCCGAACATGCACTAATTCAGAAAAATATGGAAAAATAGTCTAAACGATCCTCGGAAAGAATACAACGCAACTGTAGCGTCCTCGAGTCGATGAACTCAAGAATAAACTCGCCACGTGGTTCCGTAACTTGTATGAGAGAAAAACCAACGTGGATGATAAAATACAACTCAAGACCCACAAAAGCGATCCAAAACTCTCCGATAAAGATCCGAAAGACTCAGGGTCTTACAGTCCTCCCGCTCTTACAAGAATTTTGTTCTCGAAATTAAAGGAGCTAACAAGGAAGAAGTAGGGAAGAACAAACACAAACGCTGGCAATGATCACCAAGCTCCAGCCAACACCAACACCTAGAACACGACAACACAAATCTCAAAAAAACATAATTCAGAGGAACACTACTAGACCACAATCACAGGCACACGCTCTGGATCTCAAGACAAATCGATCCACAGAATGAGCACGGCACCCAAGTGAACCCAAGTCCGACACCTCCGAAACAAGGCAACGTCGCTTTTGTCTCGCAGGGAAAGGAGACACGACACATGCCACGAAAATAGCTATCAGTAAAACACACATCAAACACAACAAGCATCAACTTAATTAAGGAAACATAGTCCTCAACTGACAACTCGATAACATCAGTTTCCGTGCCAAGAACAACAAATTTGGCACGCAGAACACCAACGACAGCACTGGACCACAAGCACAATCAAGTCAGTCCTCACTCAGACATTACATCTGATTCGAGTCGCATGCTAACTCTATCATGACAGAAGAGTACATCAACACCAACTGATAAGACCTCGATCCACACCATGCCAAATCAGACTCATAGGGAACTCCTCCCAAGTTGAACACAACTACCAATGAACAACAACAACAACATCATCACTTGTAGAATCCCAGCTCCGTACTGAACACAGAACCACAGAACACAACTGCAAGCTGGGTCACATCAAGGCACAATTACAGCTGAACACACGGCTAACATGTACAAGCCATGCCACGAACAGCTCACCAACAAGGACCCACAACAATAACAACGATAGTCTTGGGGAACGTATCTCGAGGATCATAATCACATCTCGAGAGCACGACGTCCAAGAAAAAATATAAAGGAAGGAAAGGGTACTCAACCAGCAAACATGTCGATAGATTCCCCTAATCCTTACACATGCCAGTGCCATCAAACATAATGCCTACAGCAATAGCACGGCGACCAACAGCATCAAGGCACACACAGCCAAGACGACAAACATGCCGAGGAAAGAGACTTCTCAGCCGGTCAGAATCTGTCAACTTCACAATCCTGAACCGTGGGTTATCAGCCCACACGCTGCTGCTGCACGCTCAACACACGCATCAAGAACAACTCGGCATCCACATCTCAGCATACTCGGCGCCATCGCAATACACGAAAGTGCAATATACCACGCCTCAAGTACTGATCCTGCTAACAATCGATCACAAGTCGCCAAAGTGCAAACCAAGAAGAGCATCAGCTTCAGCATAAAGCACAAAGAACACCTGTCTTAGCTTATCCTTACGTCCTGGAACGATTACCGAACCTTCAAAGCACAACAGCCGCCAAACACGGCACGTCGGACACGGTGCACAACAGCCCCCGAACACAAAATATGGGTCCAAAGCCAAGTAATCGTCGAACAAAGGCAAATCATGTTCAGAATTAATACTGTCAACACTTAAGCAGACACAGGATAAAGGCTTCACCAAGACAGCACTTCCAAGGCTTACCTCAAAAAGACGCCACCAAACAAGGGGAGAAGAATCAAGCTCGACTAACAGTAGCTCACCAGGAAGGAAAATCCTAGGTTCAGCCGAGCATTCTTCCAAACAAGGCATCTAATTGACCACCTCGACACAAGCTTAACACCCCAGGGGCTGAACAAATCTCAAACTAGGACGACCAAAGCAACATAAAAATGTGCACGGCCATCACACCAACGAGAAAGTCACCATCCACCTGAATGAATTACAAAAACATCTCGAACACCGCACCACAGATTCACGCATGTTGGCAAACTCTACCAGGTACAGCATAACGGAGACAGACACCACGACAAAAGAAAAACACTCCGTCACATCCTGACGAGAGCAAAACCATCTCGCACAGTGCTAACACAGCACGCACAAGACCACAAATGGAAACAAAGCGACAAAGAATTGCAAAACCATTGCCAGCTGTCGACTGTACTGGACCTTAAGGACTCTGAATAATGCGATATCTCGAATTCCCATGTACTTACACACAACATAGCTCTGATGCCACCTGTGATGACCCAGGGTCTGGATACTGGGTAAACCCGATAACACTTGGATCTTGCGAGGCCTCCTGATGCGGGACGAGACACGGACACGACAAGCTCGTGACTGCCCCTTAACGAGGGAAGCGTCGGACGTGCGCGGTTGAGAAACCGGCAATGAGCTAGGGTGATCGGCTCTCTCGTGTGCCCGGATCGGGTCACGGGACGGTCTCGCACTCTCTCGCAGCAGCAGTAATGAATAGATAAAGCGAGCTAGATATCCCTACACATGCTCTCTAGCAGCGGCATAAACAAATATATATGAAGTAAGTAAAATGCCAAGTAAGGGAGCGAATGCGATATCTCCACGCGCTCGGCGTGGGGACAACGGACCCGGCCGAAAACTCGTACTCCCGGGAAACTTAACATACAATAATTACAGCAATGGGAACATGCCCACTCCACGCAGGGACGTAAAGGGCTACACAACTGGGCCCGGGAGGACCGAATTCGGGTTGACGGGCAGCTTCGTGTGTTGATTCGGCTACACGCGTGTTCACGACCGTGGGGCCCACGAGCTGTCCGGAGGGGCCGTGTGGGACCCGGTGGTACCGCTGTAGTGGGGACACTTGGAGAAGTGCTCCCCGGGCTGGCGGCACGCTGGTTCGCCGGCCGGAGGCCGGACGGCTCCATTCGGCACCGGTCGGAAAAACCGATCGGAAATCTGCCGGTTCTGTATTTCAGCGCGCGCTCCGGCGAGAACGGACGCTGCACTCAGCACTGGTGTCGGAATACGACGAGATCAGAGCCGTTGGAAATCTTCTTCGAAGTACTACAATCTAGTGGCCTTAAGAAAAATTCACCAGATTGGTACTTTATGTTGGCGAATTTTATATGTTGCTATTGTATAGTAACCGAAGACTCAGATCTGCAGAGAACTTTCCTGTTGATTGCCTTTGACCATGAAGTAGATGTCCGAATTTGAAGATATTTTCTTCCGCAATGTTGTAGGAAATCGAACAAGGAAACCAGGACTATTTTTGGATCTGGATTTGGAGGTGGTGGTGATTTGTTCTGATTTTGGAAGTGGAGGGTGGTCGGATGTGAGATCTGACTAAAAACACTGTATCAGAGGAAGAACACGAATTTCTAAAAATAGATAGAAGGATGATAAAAAATTAAGAAAATTTGTGGTGGTAGGGGGTGATGGACAAAACTCCCAGTAAAATTGGGAGAGTTTGGACAAATCAAAAAGATGGTCGGAGGGGGAGAACTCAGAGGTTCTGTCACTGTAGATAGAAACCTGGCAGATCTGGGATGACAGATTGGACGAAAATGTAAAAATACTAAACTATGGAATTATGGCGTGAAAATTTAGGTGGATCTTGGGATGCAAGGTCTAAAAACACCATAAAAAATTCAGATCAATCCAAGCCCGTGGCGGAGACAGAAAATTCATGGAAGATGCTGTAGTCGGACGAAGATAGAACTACAGAGGCGGCTCGATGGCGGCACGAACGGCGGCGGCGGCGGCACAGACGATCACCGGAGGTTGAGAGGAGGGGATAGGAGGTAGAAACACTCTATATCTGGGGTTGGGGAGGGAAGAACAGTAGGGGAGGAGAGAGGGGCGCACCAAGCTCCTTGCTTACACACAAAAATTCTGATTTTTCATTCATTTTCACATAAAAATACAAGCTTTTATATGGTTTACATCAAATGCAATGTGGACCCTTGGATCTAGGGAAGGGGAATCAAGGGCTGGGATTAAGTGTGAATCACACACAAATATTAATAATCTAATAAGGGGAGAGGGGCGCCCCCTTGACCATATAGTAGAAGGTTGAATGGGGGGTTGAATGGTAGGTGGCCTACCTTGGACAAAATGGGCCACTTGTCTACCCATGTGGCATATGACTAGTCCAACCTTCTAGATGTCCACCTAGGATGGTTGACCAGCCCCACAAGATGACATGGACCAATGGGAAAGGGCTGAGGGCCCCCTTGCTGGTCCTACTGACAAATTACATAGAAACCCACACAATCTACGGGAGTGACGCATTGGCCGATAAAGCCGTACAATTGCGCGTATACTTTCCCGTGGATATAAAAATAAACTAAAGGATATAAATGCAATATGAAAAGTACTAGCTCGGCGTCGATTCCAATCAACTCTCCCCGGGTGGGAGAAACTCGACCCCGTCGAGTAGGGGTAGGGATGCTCGAGTACTCCGGCGGATCCGTCACCGTGCCAAGTAACGCGGGTACGCTCCACTCCAAGTGACCGTCACCTGCTCATTCCATATATACTCGATATGCGCAAACTACTTGCTCTAAAGGTGGACGCTCCGAGTGGGGCACTCTCAAAAGGAAAGGAAGCAGCTCGAAGACTCACTAGGAATCACCGCTGAGTCCCTGTAGGTGACTGATCTGGGTATAGATGTAGAACCGATCCCATACTCATCGAGTGAGTCCACTCGCCTCTTACTCATAAGAGAACGACAGCGAGCTTGCACAAGACACATGCAGACTCTCAAACTACACACAAACCATGCAAACAAACCACACAAAACAAAACACACAAGGAAAACACACTGACTCATATATGACCCTAGACGAAGGTGATAGCATCAATCCCACTAGGTGGCCGCATCCTGGGCGGCAGGAGAGCTCTCCCACTCTTCCCCCCCAAAGGCATAGTACTCATCCGCTAGTGCCTCATCGGCCACGTACTTGACAGACTCAAGCTCGGGAGGTGCGGACTCTCCAACACCTAAGGCTAGGGTGGCGCGTGCGGGACACTCGCTGGTAATGTGGCCAAATCCATGACAGTGGAAACACTGCACTCGCGATCGACTACTCTCCCCTATAAGAGGGGCCTTACCCTTATCCTCCCGACGGGTAGGGGGCGTAGGTAACAAGGGTGGAGGTGTAGGCGCCGTGGGCAACAGCGGGGGAAGTGTCGGGGCCAGGGGGCAGGGCCATGTGTGCCGGGGGACGGGCAAGGATGCTGGTGGATGGGGTGGAGGTAGATCCCGTGGTGGGGGAGGTCGAGGTCTAGGAGCGAAGTGCTCCTGACGGGCGGGCTCCTGAGGACGAGCCATGGGTCCCCTCGGGTATGAACCTAAGGAGCCACGGGAATCACTACGGGAAGGAGCGGGGCTCCACCGAGGAATAGACTCGAACTCTCCCTCGAATTGCTCCATCTCGAGAGCAACTTGATATGCATCCTCCAACTTGTCCACCTTGCGGCGGAGAAGCTCATACCGTAGATGTGGGCGTAGACCACGCCGAAACCGAGAGACGGTAAGGGAATCCTCCTCCGTGGCATCGCATCGCAAGTAGTACTCATCAAATTCGGCGATGTAATCCGAGACGGACCGGTCTCCTTGGGTGAGACTTTGCCACCTCTCTATAAGACGCTGGCGGTAGGAGGTAGGGAGGTACTTCTTCCTAAGCTTCTCCCTCATATCGGTCCATGTATCGATCGGGGGTTCTTGACGATGAAACAATAGGTTCTCCATGTTTCTCCAATAGGTTTGGGCTTGGCCTAAAAGTTTCATCCTGGCATACTTGACTTTTCGTTGGTCCGACATCTCGAACCACTCAAAATATCGGTCCATACCAGCCTCCCAATCAAGGTAGACCTTCGGGTCTAAGGACCCGTCAAAGGTGGGAGGGTCGGCCCGAACGGTCCGAATGGCCCGTTCATCCATATCTTGGTCGTGGGTACGCCGTGTATGGCGATGATCACGACCATGTCCCCGATGCTCATTATCAGACTCGTAGTCATGCACCTCGGGGACTTCGTGCCTCCTAGTAGCTACCCCTTGAACCCTTGGAGTCGCGGGTTGATGAACCGGCTCCGGTTGACCTTGTGTAGGTGGGGCGGGTGCCTGGACTGGGGCAATCGGGTGTGTCTCGACTGGTCCTTTCTCTAGTGTGGTGACTCTCCCGACCAATCCCTGAACGGACTGGCTTGACCCGGCGGCCCTATCCTCTACGGCCTTCATCCTCTCTTCTAGGCGGGTGCCTAGATCATTCTCCTGGGTACTCAACCCTTCCATCCTATCCACTCGGGTGCTTAACACTTCCATGCGATCACTCAACCCATCCATTTTTCCCATAAGAGTTCGGAACATGGTGGCCACTTCATCGGAACTATAAACTCGGGATTCCGCCATAGGTGGTGGTGGGGGTGAGTATTGAGTATCTCGACGAGTGCGCATGCAAGACACGGAGTAGGAGACACCGACTAATGCAAATGCACACTACAAGATGATGAACCTAGACGTAACCAAAACTCGGTACGTGGCGGAGATAACCGATCCGAAGATCACTCGCACAAGTGTGCGGCCTTCCCGATAGGCGTAGCCTAACGTTCGGACAACACCTTTTGATATACCGGGTTATTGGGATGCAATGCAAAAGATACCTTTTTTTTGTTTTAGAAATATGATGATCCTAGACTCGACTTAAACCGACTAATGACTCGATGTAAATGACACACTTTTTTTTTTGACACCCTAGACTCAACCTGGCTCTGATACCAAATTGATGCGGGACGAGACACGGACACGACAAGCTCATGACTGCCCCTTAACGAGGGAAGCGTCGGACGTGCGCGGTTGAGAAACCGGCAATGAGCTAGGGTGATCGGCTCTCTCGTGTGCCCGGATCGGGTCACGGGACGGTCTCGCACTCTCTCGCAGCAGCGGTAATGAATAGATAAAGCGAGCTAGATATCCCTACACATGCTCTCTAGCAGCGGCATAAACAAATATATATGAAGTAAGCAAAATGCCAAGGGAGCGAATGCGATATCTCCACGCGCTCGGCGTGGGGACAACGGACCCGGCCGAAAACTCGTACTCCCGCGAAACTTAACACACAATAATTACAGCAATGGGAACATGCCCACTCCACGCAGGGAGGTAAAGGGCTATACAAATGGGCCCGGGAGGACCGAATTCGGGTTGACGGGCAGCTTCGTGTGTTGATTCGGCTACACGCGTGTTCACGACCGTGGGGCCCACGAGCTGTCCGGAGGGGCCGTGTGGGACCCGGTGGTACCGCTGTAGTGGGGACACTTGGAGAAGCGCTCCCCGGGCTGGCGGCACGCTGGTTCGCCGGCCGGAGGCCGGGCGGCTCCGTTCGGCACCGGTCGGAAAAACCGATCGGAAATCTGCCGGTTCTGTATTTCAGCGCGCGCTCCGGCGAGAACGGACGCTGCGATCAGCACCGGTGTCGGAATGCGACGAGATCAGAGCCGTTGGAAAGCTGCTTCGAAGTACTACAATCTAGTGGCCTTCAGAAAAATTCACCAGATTTGTACTTTGTGTTGGCGAATTTTATATGCTGCTGTTGTACAGTAACCGAAGACTCAGATCTGCAGAGAACTTTCCTGTTGATTACCTTTGACCGTGAAGTAGATGTCCGAATTTGAAGATGTGTTCTTCAGCAAGGTTGTAGGAAATCGAACAAGGAAACCAGGACTATTTTTGGATCTGGATTTGGATGTGGTGGTGATTTGTTCTGATTTTGGAAGTGGAGGGTGGTCGGATCTGGGATCTGACTAAAAACACTGTATCAGAGGAAGAACACGAATTTCTAAAAATAGATAGAAGGCTGATAAAAAATTAAGAAAATTTTTAAAGGTAGGGGGTGATGGAAAAAATGCCCAATAAAATTGAGAGGGTTTGGACAAATCAAAAAGATGGTCGGAGGGGGAGAACTCAGAGGTTCTGTCACTATAGACAGAAACCTGGCAGATCTGGGATGACAGATTGGACGAAAATGTAAAAATACTAAACGATGGAATTATGGCGTGAAAATTTAGGTGGATGTTGGGATTCAAGGGCTGAAAACACCATAAAAACTTCAGATCAATCCAAGCTCGTGGCGGAGACAGACAATTCGTGGAAGTTACTGTGGTCGGACGAAGATAGAACTACAGAGGCGGCTCGATGGCGGCACGAACGGCGGCGGCGGCGGCACAGACGATCACCGGAGGTTGAGAGGAGGGGATAGGAGGTAGAAACACTCTAGATCTGGGGTTGGGGAGGGAAGAACAGCAGGGGACGAGAGAGGGGCGCACCAAGCTCCTTGCTTACACACAAAAATTCTGATTTTTCATTCATTTTCACATAAAAATACAAGCTTTTATATGGTTTACATGAAATGCAATGTGGACCCTTGGATCTAGGGAAGGGGAATCAAGGGCTGGGATTAAGTGTGAATCACACATAAATATTAATAATCTAATAAGGGGAGAGGGGCACCCCCTTGACCATATAGTAGAAGGTTGAATGGGGGGTTGAATGGTAGGTGGCCTACCTTGGACAAAATGGGCCACTTGTCTACCCATGTGGCATATGACTAGTCCAGCCTTCTAGATGTCCACCTAGGATAGTTGACCAGCCCCACAAGATGACATGGACCAATGGGAAAGGGCTGAGGGCCCCCTTGCTGGTCCTACTGACAAATTACATAGAAACCCACACAATCTACGGGAGTGACGCATTGGCCGATAAAGCCGTACAATTGCGCGTATACTTTCCCGTGGATATAAAAATAAACTAAAGGATATAAATGCAATATGAAAAGTACTAGCTCGGCGCCATCACCTCCCAAGAGCGGTAAAGCCGATCCGAAGGGATAAAAGGAGTGTGTGTGGTACATTGTAATCCCAGATAAAGCAGTAAGCAATTAATATTTCAATGATCAGGTTTGCTAAAGTAGCAGAAATAAAATTACTTTTTTAATTAACAATTTAAATTAATAGAGTCCAGTCCAAATAAAGACAAGTATAGTCCAACAAAAAAGAAAATGTACACTAAAGTCGGGGGAAGCCCGACGCAGAGAACGCTGGCAACAACGAACTGTCGCACCACCCACGAACCACGAGGAAGAAGAACGACCACACCTGAAAAGCAGGGGTGAGCCTCGTGTCACTGGCTCAGTAGGGGTCACACAGATCCCCACTGGAAATAATGCAGTAACACGCTAAACAGCGCTAAACAGTAAAGCAGGAAGAATAGAAGTAACAGTAGTACTAACTACAAAAGTAAAGCTGTAAAAAGGAGTAAGAACAACTAAAAGAAAGAGTAAACCCGTACTAACCAGAAACACGGCTGTTGAACGAACTTCGACCCTCTAAGCTACTTCAAATAGCAATAGAAAGGCGAACCTTGATCTCACAAAGTCGAGAGTTACCGATCCGTCGACAAAGCACTAGCTTCATAGCTGAAGCCTACCAAAACAGACAAAAGCCCTATTAAAAGACCAACACAGTTAAAGACACGAACATACACAACTAGATTATCGTGTACGTTACACAAGACTGGACCGCGGGTGAAGCCAAAAATAGAATACCCGACAAGTCACGTCAATCATGACGGGAAACGGTCACAAACACAAGTCACGAGAGTCACAAGATTGTGCGTCCAGTGACATGAGCACCTCATCACTAGAAGAACAGCCAGATGCGTCCACTGACGACTTACACTGCACCACAAGTATCTCCCATACACCGGGAACGGTGGTAACTGAGACACTCACAAACCCAAGTACGAGGAGCAACAGTACCAAGTACAAGGAGCAACGGTACCACAACACAAGGAACAATGGTACCACAGTAACGAGTGACTAGTCAGGGTCACGTCCGTCGGCGCTCGTCCAAACGCCCCTGACCATGTGTGCACATACAAACTCAATGCCTTGAGCCATGCCTCTAGCTAGCTTTCCCCCCCAGTAGGATGCTACCGCAAGGCAAGGGGGTCCATGGAAACTAGCTTATAAACCGTATATCGAGAACACGCCCCGCCACCACTCCTAGGTTGGCCAACACACAAGAAAGTGTCGTCAGGCTACGACTAGTGGAGGCTCACGAGGCACAAAGATTCCAAAATAGCAGTTCTGAAGTACGGACAGGCTAAGCACGCACTGTCACACGTACTACGAAGCACTAGACACAGGATAGCATATCGGACTGCCACCGGACTCAGGAAAGATAACTAGACCTGCTGACACAACGATCCTTGAGTCACAAGACTCGGAGTCAAGATCATCACACATCACAGCTCACGTTGTTAATAAACCTAGTCCCTAACCCAAGGTCACGATAAAACACATGTAAAGGAAACGGCACAAGACAGCCGGATCCATACATCAGCATAACATGAATCATGGAGACCTGAGGAATCACCAAGACCCTCAAAGCACATGGACACACAAACCTAAGTAAGATAATACCTCCAGGCGTCCAAAACCATGTCTCGATCCATGCCGGATCACCGAGACATTCGCAAAGTTACATGTCAACCACTGGATCACAACCGGGTTGACTAGAAACCAATCATGATTATGAAGCATCACGGAACACAGCTCGATATAATGGCACTCCCGACTACCTCACAACATGGTCATCGCCCTCATAGGATATCCGAGACATCCACGGGATTGTGGGCAAACCACAAGGTTAAGCCAAGACAATTGCAGGCCAAATATCAGGAAAACAGGACAATGGGACTAAACGGTCACCTGCCTGACCGCCAGGAAGACCAAGTGGTTAGCCCAAGGGCCGCTAGCCAACCAACTACAGAAACACAGGGGCATGCGGTCTATCGCAGGGCCGCAAGGAGACGGTAGTGGTCGTCCATATGACTGCTAGACCCGGTCAACCCCCGAACCGACTTAAAACAGTCAAACAGCTTAGCGGTCGCCCAATGGACCGCTAAGGACACTAAGAGGTCAAGGCTAGGACCGCTATCCCAACCGGCTTAAAACTATTGAACCGACATAAACAACGATTAGCGATTGTCTCTCAGACCGCCAATCCCAGCTTAGCGGTCTATCGCAGGACCGCGAAGCAGAACCGACATACACAACCCCCCTTAACGGTCTATCGTGCGACCGCTGTCAGAGAGTAGCGGTCATCCATTCGACCGCGAGCTAGAAGAAACGGTCTATCGCACGACCGCGAAGACCTGAACCAACATACTGTTCAAAAATCAGAAATGGTCACCCAAAGACCGCTAAAGCCCTAAAAACGGTCCCTGGTACGACCGCTAAAGCGTTACGACGGGAAAAATAGAGGAATGGCCAAATCCGACCGTTCCACGCCCCAATCGCTTCTAAACGACGGGGAAACAACCCTAAGGATGAAATAAGCCTTCCACAGACCGTAAGGGATCATTTTGACACCAAAAACACAAGAAACGGGTGATTCTACCGAATCAACCCGAAATGAGTCACGGGGATAGTCGGGCTCATACCGACTCCGATTCTCAACTAAACGCGATGAAACTGGCGGGAATGAATTCCCAACATGCCAGGGGTTCAAATGAGACCAATAAAACTGAAAATCGTCGCCTGAGAAGGCGAACCCGACTCACACCTCCCGAACATGCTTTCGCCCAAAACGAGGTAAAACCCACTCGTTCTCGCACGGTTCGGCTCCAAATCGCGAGGAAACGTAGAACGGGAGGTGGGCGTCCATCTCCCTACCTCCACCGAAGATTTCACGTGCCAAAATGACCAAACCACGCCAAAATCTATCACACGGACAACCCACGCCGGCTTTGAATCCACGAACGGGATCGCGCCAACGCCACGCCTCGATCGTCACGCCAGCACGCTCCACGACAACTCCACGCCGTCGCCACCTCATCCTCGGGCCTCCTCCGTCTGCAACCGGAGCAAAGGAGGTGAGAAGAGAGAGAACGGCGAGGGAGAGAGAGATCGTGAGGGTGATAGAGGAGAGAGAGAGAGTTCAAAAAAGGATATTAAGAATTTTCTAATTTTCATGAAATTCGATTTTTGGTCCGAAAATACACTAATTTAGAAAAATATGAAAAAATAGTCTAAACGATCCTCGAAAAGAATGCAACGCAACTGTAGCATCCTCAAGTCGATGAACTCAAGAATAAACTCACCACGGGGTTCCGTAACTTATACGAGAGAAAAATCCACGCGGATCGTAAAACACAACTCAGAACTCACAAAAGCGATCCGAAACTCTCCTATAAAGATCCGAAATACTTAGGGTCTTACAGTCGCCACCCTATATCTCCAACTCAAGCATCGAACTGTCGCAAACCGCCATGGCATCCAGAACTCTGGCGACCTCTCTGTGCGGATGCTACCATCCCCTCCATCTCCCCCTCGCACCGTTGGGCGCTCACGAAAGCGATGTCTTTCTCGGATGCTGCCGGCCCGCCCCATTCTTCCTCAAGCTCTATCACTGTGGAGTGCGGCCTGATGGTGGTGGATAGGGGTGTGCAGAAATCGGACCGACCCGATGACCCGATCCAAACCGAACCGAAAAATCAGGTTTGGATCGGGTTATTCGTGCTGCTGTTCGGTGATCCGAACCGAACCGAACCGCAGTAAATTGAAACAGGTTGGTTCGGTTTTCTATTTGAGAAAACCAAACCGGCCCACATAACCCGATTACACGTACCCAAGCGGCCAAGCGTAGACTGCGTGTGTGTCTCACTTATGTGTTTACAGAAAAATGACATTGATTATCATGTTATTCTTCTTAAATCCCGTGTTTTTGGTTGTTTCATGTGGAGAATGATGAGCATGTTACCCTCTAGAAGTCTCATTCTATTGTTTGTGCAGTTATTTTGGGCATTGCTCAAGGTCCAAAAATTGTAAGCCCAAACCGATTAACCGAACCAAACTGAACCGGTTTGGGTCGGTTTGGTTTGGTTCGGTTCATCATGTAAAATGATTTGGTTTGTGTCGGTTTAAAACTCAAACCAGTTTGATTCGGTTTGAGAAAAAAAGGAGGTGAACCGGACCAAACCGGACCGTGCACACCCCTACTGGTGGAGAGAGAGGGAGAGAGAGAGGGGGGGGGGGTATTGTTCATCTTTTCTAGCATTCTATCATCCCAAGATATAATATTTTGAAGAATATTATCTTTTTTTAACGTCTACAAATCGCATGAGCTTTTTATCAAGAGTTCAAAGATTGTAGTGATTTACAAGAAAATAGTTATAATTCAAGGACTAATCAATAATTCACTAAATTTATAGGGACTTATATATAAAAATCTTTTTATCAGAGATAATTACAAGCATATTCTTAAAATCTTATATATTCTATTTTATATCCTTATATTTTTCATATACTCATCTCTAGAATAATCGTATTTGAAATATCCTTTTTGTTCCGTGCTGTTTATTTATGTAATTTTAAGTATATTGAGATGAATAAAGATTAATTTATTCTTAATTATTTAATCTTCTCACATAATTAAGATAATACTATGCACCTTATAATCTTTCATATTATCTTGTATATCTTTTTAACATATTATATTTTAAGAGGTTTTTTCATATAAACTATTGTTAAAATAGAAATTATAATTATATATTTCTCATTCCTATATTTATTTTTTAACACATATCATTAAAAATGTCAATATTAAGTAAAAAGATCACTCAATGATTTAGTTTGCACATAAAAATAGTGCAAAAAATCATTTAAAAGTATTTTTGTATAATATTAATTTCGGTAATAATATATATGCAAATATAAATATAAGAATGATAAATTTGTAATTTTTGATTTAGAGATGGTTTATATGCGAAAGTCTTTACATTTTAAATGTTCAATGAAATTTTCATTTAACTTTGACGGTGTTAGAATATAAGGGGTATAACTAAAATATTTTTCTTAAAATGAAAGTATAAATGTTAATATTAAGAATATGATATTATAAAGTAGAATACTCAAGATTCTAGAGGTATATAAATTGTGTAAAATGAAAAACAATGCAATACTCTTAGCATAGCTTTGGTAGGGAGTTAGGATTAACTTAAGCTATTTAGGTTAGTCCTAGATTAACCTATTTTTGATTTGATAGCAAGAGTATTAACCTAGAAGTAAGTAAGTGGACTAACCTATTTTGAATATATTATGATTTGGTATGCAGGGGATTAACCCAATAAAAATTATAGGCAAAGTATCATTTTTACCCCTCTCTTGTCAAAATTAAAAAAATGTCTCATTCTCTCTCCCCCTCTCTCTCTCACGTCACTGTCTCTCTCTCTCCATTTCTCTCCCCCCCTCTCTCTCTCTCCAATTCTCTCCTCCCCTCTATCTCATGTAACCATTTAAATATGCATTATATAATACATGTCATAAATATTTTATATCATACAAATGAAAAACCATTAGTAATACTAATTCTATTTTATTTAAAAGTATAACTTTTACATATAAATATTCATTATTGATGATAAATTTGTCTCGTCACTCTCATCTCTATGTAAATTATATTTGCTCTCATTTCCCTCTCTATGTCTCTTCTCTAAATTTATGGTGTGCATGTTTTGAAAAAATAACTTTTAGTAAGAACATGAAATTAGATGATTTTAATAATAATAACCTCCACTGATTACTTGTTTGAAATTTGAACCATTTCTAACAAACAACATGAGAGCCGAAATTTTTAAATAAACCGGCCATGTAAAAAATATGTATATCTACACATAATTGACAATTCCATGAAGTAAAAATAATACATCCCAGATAACATTCACATATCGGTAGACATCGTATTAAATCTGCAAAGTCAAATATTTGATTCATACAATTCAACAAATACATTGAAGAAGGTTTAACAATTTACCGACATCAATAGTTAAAAACATTACATAACCGTGGTTACAGCAAACTGAAAGAAGGACCTATAAAAATTTGTACAGGGAAGGGGAACATCATAAAATGGAGCTACAGATTTACAAAAATAACATAAGACACTTTCAATTTTGACGAGAGACACAATATACAAATATATTTCAAAACTCCTCCCAACAGGGTACGTAATGTATAATTAGCTCTATGACATCAACAAGGCAGCACCACTTCATCCGTCCACGTAATGAATTCTTTCTCCAATAGTTCAATTTTGTAACCCCGTGTCTCTCTCGTCCGCCTTCAAAATTAGTATAACGATTGGAATCTACTGCACAAAATGAATGATAATGGATTAACACCGCATATTTGTAAAGAGAACATAAAAAATTGGGATGCAAGATGCATAGGTGACCTGTCCGTGACAACAATTGTTCGAGTGTATGATATTGTTTTTTCAAGTTCTTCCACCTGGTTTGTAAATTATTTTTATCTACTCCTTTATTCGTCTTCTCATTGAAGGGTCCTATAATATCATTCCATACATGTTGCTTGAAAGTGCCTTGGGTGCATGTGCTCTTGTGATATTGGTCAATCAAGAGGTTTAATAACAACTTATCTTCCTTAGTTGTGAAGTTGGTTACTCGCGGTTTCCCCTTAATGTCCGTCATGATCTTCTCTACAAAGAAGATAAGGACGACAATCTTCCTTATAAGGGTATGAAGTAATTTTATAAGAACATAGACCTCAGCAAATGACATAAAACCTAATAATTTATGCAAATCTCATAATTGCAAATGTAAGATGACATGCATATTTTTTTTACAATGTAGGGGTGTATGTCATATGAAGACAAATCATATTGTTCTTATACAAATTGATTCTAAACAGGAACCATACGGAGCACATATGGAGACTCTGGGTTAGGGCATGGCTAGTCAATTGAGAACATAAAAAAATCTCTATATATATGGAACACATGAAACAAACATGTCGTGTCCAACAACATCAGCATCCATATATGTATGTCATTTGTTTCACTCTAGCATCAACGTCTCTCTACATTTATGGTAAAGAGAAATCAACAAATCCACTTAAGATAAACAACATTCATCTTGAATCATGCCTCAATTAATACAGAAAACACACAGTAGTTCAAACATAAATGACTTACAACAGAGATATCTACATTCATCATGAATCATGCTTCCTAAATCTACTGATTTATCTTCGATACAGATAAACAACATCTCTATGTATTTATATAATAATCGCCGTCCATCATTATCCACCCATTATCTGAAATACACTCGGGCAGATGCAACCAGAACACGAAGCAAAGGACCACAGTAGTAGTGTTAGAGAGGTGCCCGGGTCCTATATTTGTTGGGTGCATAATCACCTTTTCGTACATGCAATTTAATTTTTGGGACAAGATACCTCTTACAGTTATGGACAATATCGGAGTGACAGCAAAGTTTCTCCATGGAAGTTTTATCTACGAAGAGTACGAAAAAGAATGTGACACAGAGTGAAGCAATCAAACTTATTTAGCAACCAGTTTATCAATCAAACCAATGTTTTTAATGCAATTAAACCGGCGGGGCAACTAATATTTTGTGCAAGAACAGAGTGAAGCAATCAAGCGTATGTAGCAACCAAATGTTTGTGCAAGAACAGAGTGAAGAATGAACTCACTAGTACCAGAGATACCAACGTCGCCACAGTACGTTCCGGTACAGCAGCCCCGACCACAAGCGATGCACACACAAGCAACACAGACGGCGATCGATAGAGAGAATGACAGTACCAACACGATCACCAAACACCAACCATACAAGGTGAAAAGGGTATGGGAATGGACCAAGGAAATGGAGACAAGCGTAGTTGAGGAAGGGGTTAGGGTGACACTGGATGTGCGTTTAAGGAAGGAAAAAATCAAGTTTTCACTCACGAGAAAGGGGCCAGTCTACTAGCTTCGCGTAGCTGGCGGAAGGTAAGGCACAGAGCACTCCGATTGATTCACCCTATCTCCCGATGTCAAGAAGATGACCACCGGAAGACTTCTTCGAGCATCGCTATGACACCCAAATCGGAAGCTAGGGTCACCCCGATGTCACGGACCACCAAAGGCGACAAACAACGGCACATGACAAGGAGGGATCCGGCTCAGGACAAAGATTAACACCGGCCTCCTTCTCCGAGCAGCACAATGCACAAATCGGGAGCTAGGGTCGCCCCGCAGTCACGAACCACCGAAGGCGAGAAGGCGAGAAACAACGGCACAGGAGAAGGAGGGATCCACACCTACAAGGGCTCGGGACGAAGATGAACACCGGAAGGCATGTCCGAGCATCGCTAGCCCCAAATCGGGAGGCCTCCCATCTCCCCGCCGTCACGGACCACCGAAGGCGAGAAACCTTGCCACAGGAGAAGCCTTCTTCCACACGTACAAGGGCTCGAGGAGAAGGAGGAGAGCCATCACGCCGCTCGGAGATGAGGGTTTGATAGGCGCATGAGGAAAGCAGCGAACGGGGGAGACGAGGGTTTCGCGGGGGAGACAAGACAGGCAATCGACTAGTCCCGAGGGAAGGAATGAACATGGCATCGTCAGAGGCGCCTCGGGGAGGGCGGAGGGGTAATTACCCTCCGCCGAGTTTCGAAGATCCACCTCCGGAGGTAGATTTCGAAACCATGGGTTACACCTAGTTTAGCCCTCATCCAGAGAGTTTGGTCCTAGACTAAGTACCAAATCACTTCAGACTTCAAAAATATTTAAACCTGGGTTAAATCCCTACCAAAGCACCGCTAAAGGCTTATGCCTGAGTATTCTCCATAAGGAACATGACCCATATAGAGTATATGACTTCCTGAAGTTAGACCTTCGAGTCCATATATAATAGTCACTCAATAAAGATCAGTGTTATCAGAATTGAATCGGACCGGCCGGTCGAACAGGTTCGACCGTGAACCGGTTCAGGAACTGGTCCGATTAGACCCGATCCGGTCTAATATTAAAGAACCGGACGAACTGCGGTTCGACCGGTGAGCCAGTCCGAACCAGTTCGACCTAATTCACCCTTCAAAAATATATATAAATATTTAAATATTCAAAATGATATGTACGTGTGAACAAAAGTATCTTATTATTATTGATTTGTTGTTATTTACCATTTTATTTTAGATATATTTGAAGTTTAAATGTTTAAAGGAGTATAAATGCCAATTGTGAAGAGTGAACACCGATAAAATATTACAAAATTTTAAGATCAGTTTATTTAACCATGTTATTGTTATTTTTTTACTTGTATAATTAGTAGTTACATAATCAGGACTAATAATTATACATGTATGTTTATTTATTTTGATCATTATATCTTATTTCTTATTGTCTTAGGTTATAGAATCGAGTCGAGCCATATATCAATATTATAATGACATCACGGTTCAAACCGATTCGATTGAATGGTCTAACCGGTTCGAACCGAACCAACTCATTGTCCGATTCAAGCATCGGTTCGGTTCTGATAACATTGATAAAGACACGATTATCACAATGGCATATAGAGCTTTTACATAAAAAATAGTTGAGATGCATAAATATTTATTATTTCTTATTGTCTTAGGTTATAGAATCGAGTCGAACCATACATCAATATTATAATGACATCACGGTTCAAACCGATTCGATTGAACAACGAAGTATCGAACAAACGACCTCTCTCAAAGTGGGGAGCTAGTGAACCACCATGTTATGACCCCATATGTCCATTAGATAACTTAAAAGGTAGTAGACTTATTTACTTTGATATGCTTGACCATAAATAAAAATCAGACATTGTAATTTATCTAAGATAATGGATTGACCACTTTTTACTCCTTTAGGACGTTTGATCTTTTTTTTTAAATTATTTGTATTCATATAATCGTCGATCTTGTACCAACACATAGGTGAGTTTAGGCCGATCTATTTTTTTGAATAAAAAATTGTAACTCTTTTGTGTGCATTAGGTAAACCTGTTTGACGTAATATCTTTGCACGCATTGTTAATTTAACTTTATATGAAATATATAATGATAAATTTTATTTTGTCTTATTCTTATATCAATATACACTCACATATTTTCTAAAAATAATGCCCCTCTTAAGAGAATATCTCCAGCTCAGCTGATTGAGTCTTAGGGCTGTCAATGGGTCGAGCCCGGGCCGAGCTTAGGTCGGCTCGACCCGGGTCCGACTTATCAAGATTAAGGCCCGAGCCCGACCCGGGCTCAACTTATGTCGGGCTGGGCTGGGCCGGGTCCGACATTATTTAAAAAATACGAAGTCCGACTAAAGCCCGGCCCGGCCCGACAACTCAAATAAATAATAAAAATAAATATATTTAATAATATAAAATTTACAATCTCACTAAATTAATTAAAATTTTGATATTAATTACATAATTTATGTGAAAAGAGAGTTTTAAAATTTTTAATTAAGTAAAATAACATTATAGTGGACCTAGGGTCACGAGATTAATCTCACATCGGATGTTGAGAAAGTAACCGAGTGCTTATAAGGCATGTCTTCACCTCCTATCCTAAGAGGGCCCCTTTACAAGGACAAAACCCTAGCCGCCCTCCGGCGTGGCGGAGACAATACCTCTTGGGGGCACCAAAAAGGTTCATCTCACATCTACAAAGTGGCACCGTCTGTGGGAATCCTGAGCTCGCACTCGCTTACCTTCTCAAGGGTGGGCTTGTGTAGTGGACCTAGTGTCAGAAAGTAACCGAGTGCTTAAAAGACATGTCTTCACCTCATACCCCAAGATGGCCCTTTTATAAGGATAAAACCCTAGCCGTCCTCTGGCGTGGCGGGGACAATACCTCTTGGGGGCACAAAAAATATTCATATCGCATCTACGAACATAATCTTAACTGAATAGTTTTTAAAATTTGAAGTGAGAATTAAAAAAGAGATCGGGCCGGGCGGGCCCGCGGGCCGAACTCAAAGTCCCGAGCCCGGCCCACGGGTCTAGTCGGGCCGGGCTTTTAGGCCCGACTAAAAGCCCGCGGGTCGAAAAAGACCTTGTGGCCCGGCCCGAAATCCGGCCAGGCCCGCGGGCCTGTCGGGCCGGCCAGACCCATTGACAACCCTAATTGAGTCGTTTTAACCCCCCAAAAAAGAAGTAAGTAACACTTAAATTAGTCAATTAATGAAATTAATTAAACTTAAAACTCTCTTACGAGCATCTTCCACACGTGTGGCCTTAGAGCATTAGATGGGTAATCTTCCAAATTCCAGGTTAATCCTTCCATCTCTCAAAGGGAACTTCGATTAGGATCTAACCCTTGAGCTATACCCTTCACATTGCATTGGCTTCACTTCACCGTTGTGGCCCTCTTCAGTCCTGGCCACGTTGTGTTCAACCTAATCAAGGCCGATCTCATATATCAGATTCAGAACGCGGATAAAATTAAGTGCGCACTTTGCATTCAGAGCAAGAAATTTTTTTAAGAGGTTCTTCATTCTACCTTAATTATGCTTTGGCTTTCACCGATAATTAAACCCACCGAGGAGATGGAAGAGGAAGCGACGGTGAAGGGGTACTTGTCCTCAGGACCTCCAATTTTCCCCTCTCTCCTGTGTTTTTTTCTTACTTCCACAACTGGAGTCTAATAATAATTAAGATGCCCAACGTAGAATAGAGTTACGATGGATAGAATGCTTTTTAAAGCCAGCCACATAATTCTAGTCGTAAGCTCCCATGATTTAGCTAGACCTTAACATAACGACGTCATTAACTGTGGATGAGGACCACTCCAAAAGTGTTATTCGATTAGAAATATATATACCCACGCCAACCAAAGGTCTAACATCTCCAGAGGATCGTTTTTGGAACAATGCAATCCACTATTTCTTTCTTTTTTTTGTTTCTGACGAGGAATCTGACGAATGAGAAAATCTCGAGAGTCACGTATGTTGGAGAATTGATTACGTGATCGGATAAAATTCTTTCGAGATGAATTTAGACCTCTTATCTCTTTGACTGATAAATTCTACCATTCCACCCACCCGGGTCCTCTCAATGTAATCCACCGTTTGAAGATTAAGGAGACGACTTTTTCAACGCAGTTGCTAGATTCTGCATATTAGAATTGAGAATTGAGAATTGTCCCTTCAACAAACCACTTGTAAGATGTTTCAGCTTGTAATTTTCGTTGCAGAGTGACATCGTATTACGGGGGACAAGGTATAAAAATAGAACTGCAGACACAGATGTACAGAAGATAAAGTTGTAATCTATTGGACACATTCAATGCGGAAGGAAGCATGTGGTATCAAATGAGGGTGTGATGACTGTGTTTTTTTTCGATAATTATGAAGAATTAAAAACATTTTAATTTCTCGATGATTGAACACGTGATCCGATAAAATCGTCACTTTTATTGTGATCAAGATGAAAATTATGTGTGCTAACTTGTTGGGATCCAAAGCCAAAGGTACGTATGTCATGCAACAACGACGTAGGAATTATAGTTGAAAGCGTAAGAGGTGGGTATGTCACCGCGGGTGACTCACCCACCCCTAACTCATCTGGAGCGATTTATTTTGTTTTTTAGTTAGATTTAAAAAATTTTAATTTATTCTTAATTGACTCTGGTTAAAAAATAAAAAATAAATAAAAATAAGTCATCTCACCTAGAATAATTCATCTTAATCGAACTTACCACTCCGTCAAAATGACTCTTGAAATCTAGCAAAGACTTGAAATCTAGCAAAGAATTTAATTCATCTTAATCGAACTTACCACTCCGTTAAAATTGACAAAAATAAATACATGTAGTTTGGTAGAATGTTATAATTTTTAAATTTTATGTCAACCTGTTTGGGGATCTTCCTCCAAGTTTCGTTGCCCAGGTCGAACATCGGTAGATACAGGTAGGGGGGGGGGGGAGGCAGACGCAGGGGGAAGGGCGAGCAGGGGCCGCGGACGGCGGCTACGATGACCTGCGTTATGGAGCCTACAGGTCGGGCAGGCGGCGGCGCTGGCGCGGCGTCTAGTGGAGGCAGCCAAGCAGAGGGCGGCTGGGGCGAACAGGCCAAGCCCGACCTGGCCAGCGGCGTGGGACCTGCTGTGGAGAGCAAGAGGGAGGCAGGCCACGAGCGGCTGATGTCTGCGTGGTGCAGACGGGGTGAGGCGAACGCAGGGGAGGACGGCAGTCGGAGGGGTGGCCGACGGGGGCGTAAGACGGTGGTTGCGGGAGCGTCTGCGGCCTGAGGCCGCCATGGCAGTGGTGGCTCGAGTGTTGCCGCGGCGGAGGTCTGCAGTGGCGTGGACAGCCAGCGGCAGCGACGGGGGCACGTCGGTGGGTGGCGGACGGCAAACGGCGGCCGTGGGAGGTGGAGCAGGGGGCAGTCGGGTGCGGCCGGTGGAGAGGAGGAAGGCCGGAGGGGTGGCGCGGACAGCGGCGGAGGTGATGGTGGGCGGGGGCTGCTGCCGCGAGGCCGCGGTGAGGCGAACGCAGGGGAGGACGGCAGTCGGAGGGGTGGCCGACGGGGGCGTAAGACGGTGGTTGCGGGAGCGTCTGCGGCCTGAGGCCGCCATGGCAGTGGTGGCTCGAGTGTTGCCGCGGCGGAGGTCTGCAGTGGCGTGGACAGCCAGCGGCAGCGACGGGGGCACGTCGGTGGGTGGCGGACGGCAAACGGCGGCCGTGGGAGGTGGAGCAGGGGGCAGTCGGGTGCGGCCGGTGGAGAGGAGGAAGGCCGGAGGGGTGGCGCGGACAGCGGCGGAGGTGATGGTGGGTGGGGGCTGCTGCCGCGAGGCCGCGGTGGGCCGGTGGCATGGCGGATGGGGTCGGCGGAGTGGGACCGCAGGGGGAGGGGGGAGATGGAAATGCAAGGGGAAGAGGGAGGCCGGCGCCGGTGGGGGGGGGGGAGAGGGAAACGCAGGGGAAAGAGGGAGGCCTCGCGACGTAGGCCGGTGATTTTTAAAAAAAATTTATTTCTGAGTTATTTTATTTTAGAAATAGATTTGAATGTAGTTGATTTCTCTTCTAAAAATTAGAGAGTACTTACTAAATATGATTAGTACTCCTGAGTTATTTTATTTTAGAAAGAGATTTAAATGTAGTTGATTTCTCTTCTAAAAATTAGAGAGTACTTATTAAATACGGTTAAATGAGTTTCCTCTTTTATTTTTAAATTTAAGAGGAAAAAAAGGAAAAAAAACGTAATCAAACACCCTATCATATGATGCGATTTTCCAAGTTCCAAGTTCACGGCACCACGGCACACGTAGCCCCCGCGCTCCCCCCCCCCCCCCCCCCCCCCCCCCAAAATCCCGTAACCTGCTTTGGAAGGTAAGCGCACGCCGTAGTTAAAAACAGTAACCCCGCTCCTCTCCTTACCCGATTTTATATAACACAGATTAAAAAAGAAATAGAGGAAAAGTAGAGAGAGAGAGAGAGAGAGAGAGAGAGCCATTATCACCAAGCGCACACTCCCAACCAAACCACGGGTTGCTGCTGCCGCCTTTTGGTGCTTCTCTCTGGAGGAGAGGGCTTCTGGGGTTCTGCTGGCGGGTGCCGCCCTCGCCCGACCAGCCGGAGGCCGGAGATCTCCTGTGGGGAAGCACAAGGGGGAGCACTCGGGGGGGAAGGTGGTTGGGGGTGGGGATGCCGACTTCCGGCGGCGACGGCCCGCCGGGAAGCGGAGGGCGTCCGCGGCGAGGTGTGTGCTCGACTGTGCCCCAGGATTAGATCCATTGCCACCGCCGTCGCGTTCGTGTTTCCCAGTGCTCGCGCCGTTGCCGCTTTCTGTGGTCGAGCGGCGGCGGCGTTTGCTGGGCGTTTTGGTGTTTTGGTCCTGTGAGTGATGTACCTTTTGATCACGGGCGCTGTTGCCGTCGGGTCGCTTTCTTCTTTTGCGCAATGCAGTTCTTGGATTTCCAATTATATTTCCTTCCTTTGAAGCTGTTCCAGCCTCTAGGGGTCTGCATTCTCTTCTTGCATCTCTCTCTCTCTCTCTCTCTCGCATTGCAAGATGAGGCACCGCTTTCGCTGCCAAAATGGGGGCGCTTTGAGATTATTCCCGTTAATTGTATCGCATGAATCTCTTCCTCGGGCTAAGCATTGCAGTTTCTTCCTTTTCCCCCTCTTTGTGGCGTCTTGATTTACCTTTTCTGTATTTTTATTTTTGTGGGTTTTAATCTTGGCATAAATAGTCAGGCTTACCATATGCACTGGTTGTTGCAATCGTTTTCTTTTTCATAATTTGAATTTCTGATCCATTTGCGTCTGCTTTAGTACGATCCGAGGCTCGAGAGGCGTCGTTTTTGCTTTTTGTCTGATCTTTGGGTACTCTGAAGCATCACTGGCTTTTGCGAAAAAAAGGGGAAAAATGATTGTTTTCCCTCCTCGTTCCCATTCCCGCTGGAATAACTTTCTTCTCCAATATCTGGACTTTTTTTGGCTATTCTTTCTGCAAAATGCAGCCTTTTTTTCTTCTTTTTCTACGTTGGTCCCTCGGATCTCGCACTCTATTATGTTTTCAAAAATGCTTTGCTGATCTCCGTTATTCGCTCTCTTCCCCCGGTCCCGCCCCCCCCCATTCCCGCTTTTCTCAGCCCCGGCCTTTCTGTCTCATGATTCCTTGCTTTTTACTATTTCGTTTTGTTGGTGACTTGGGAAAGCTTGCGTCTTGCGTAGACCCATAGCTTCACCTGTCGGCTTCCTCCTGTTCTTGCGCTTACAACTCGAATCTAGCATCCGTTGGGGGGGTCCTCTGTCAGGAGGACTTTGGTCTGGAGTTGGAAAGTGTTAATGCCGTTTCTGTAGAGGGATAAAGGAGCGAGTTTGAATCGGGGATCATGTCAAACCCTTAATTTGGCGCTTTGTCTATAAGATTGCCCTTTTTTCGTTGCCTTTGGATCTGCAACCTAGGACTATATAAGTGCCCTAGAGAGTTGGATATTGGTGTCGCCTGCTGATGTAGCGTATGCGTATTCATGTCGTTTCTAATCCTGGGTCTCTGTAATTCTTGTAGCTTGGTTGAGATAGCTCCTGCGAAGTTCTTCATTCTTACCACGTGATGATGTTCTACTCGGTGACACTGGTGAGTGATGCCAATTTTGCGTGATCTTAGTTCAACGGTGATGACCTGGTGGGACGGGGGGCACGGGCGTGGATGGGAGTGCGTCTGATGTGGTTCCTTTTTTGTTACTCCAAAAATCCCAGGTGTTGAGATGAATGATTCTCAGAACGGGAAGGTGCAGGATCTCCGGAAGCCGATACCGGGATGCATGGGGAGGATGATTAACGTTTTTGATTTAAGTGTGGGCATGGCTGGAACAAAGCTGCTCACGGATAGAGCACATCCACATGGTAAGTTGTCAATGTCTTTCGTGTGTCCTTTTCTTTTAACAATGAGTGCATTCTTGTGTCATGGATTTGTAAGCCTGAGGAACCTTGTTTTTTAACTCTTCAAGATGTCATCCGCCTGCAAGCCCTCTTCCCTCAAAAGGGTTTAGCTGCGTCATTCCCCTTTCCAGTGGATTTTACATTTTCCCTACTGAAGTTTTTAGCAAAGCTGTGAAGGTTAATTCTCCATTTTCCTCTCCTGTAGTAAATACATTGGTCTCCCACCCACTGTAAAGGTATATTGGCATACAATGTTAGCTATATTCTCGACAGATTAGTAGCAAGTTCTCCAGGTGGAAACTTTTGTTGATTACATTTTAGGATTCACATGTCTGTTGTCGTTTGCCTAGTTCCTGGTCCTTTTATCGCAACTGTTAATGACTTGAAAGCCTGTCTCCAATCAGGTTCTGTTTGTGGGAATCAACCATGTGTGCCGAAGGTCTCTGATCCCATTCCGATACAGATAGAGGACAAACCAGTGAGTTCTTTATCCTTGATGTTACTCATTAACGCAAATACTGTCATGACAGAATAACATGGTGAATGGCATCTGCTTCTGGCAAACTCTGATCTTCATTAACCTGCAGGTTACTTACGAGCTAAAAACGAGTTCGTCAAACAAAGGATCTGGCGGAACACCCATGAAGATGCTAATTGCCCAGGAGATGTCAAGGGCAACAGAAATTAAGCGGAAGCCACCCAGTGTTGTTGCCAAGTTAATGGGCTTTGATGGGTTGCCAGTACAGCAATCAGCTCCAACTCCTCAAGGAACCATCCTAGATCCTTACAAGCGTAGTGCTAACTGGCATGATGTACATTTATCTCATTTAAGTGGAGGAAACCTAGGCTATGGTGAACAGGCAAATGCATATTTCGATAAGACGATGCGGCATGATATTCCATCTCAACGTCATTTTACTGATAGGAGAGAATATAAAGATGTATATGAAGTCTGGCCACAACAATCAAGGATGAATCATTTACGAGACCAGCCATTATCGGAAGGAAGACATAACGAGAATCTGAATGAGAAGAGAATGGCCCTTGTTCGTCAGAAGTTCATGGAGGCTAAACGTCTAGCCACAGACCAGAAGCTTCTTCATTCAAAAGAGTTCCAGGAGGCACTTGAGGTTCTGAGTTCGAACAGAGATTTATTTTTGAAGTTCCTAGAAGAACCAAATTCTTTGTTTTCAAAGCATCTACAGGAGCTTCAGACTGCTTCAACTGCATCTCAGACAAAGCGAATTACTGTGTTGAAGCCATCAAGATCTGTGGACACTAAGTATGGTAATGACATGAACAAACATCATTCAACAGTGGAAGATGTTCAATTTGACTATGGCAAACATAACCAGAGTCCTGGTTTCATTCATCCAAAGGCTGAAAATTTATCCCATCCAACAAGGATAGTTGTTTTGAAACCTAGTCCAAGAAAGCCCCAGGATTTGAAGGCTGCAATAAGTTCTACACTCTCCACAGGACTACTGGATGGCAGGGATATTTTTGAAGAATTAGGTTCTGATGGAGCAAGAGAGTCAAGAGAGGTAGCGAAGGAGATCACTCGGCAGATGCGAGAGAGCTTAAGTGGTAACAGGAGGGATGACACTTTGCTATCCTCAGTTCTATCAAATGGATACATTGGTGATGAGAGCTCATTCAATAGGTCAGATAATGATTTCATGGAAGATGATGGCGGTAATTTCAGTGATTCAGACATTGCTACACCGACTTCACGGCATTCATGGGAAAACATCAACCGGTTTGGCAGCCCTTTCTCACTTTCTTCTTTAAGTCGAGCATCCTACTCACCAGAGTCATCAGTGATCACAGAAGCCAAAAAACGGCTTTTAGAGAGATGGGCAATGGTAGCATCAAATGGAACTAGTCAAGAACAAAGACGAGCCAGGAGGAGCTCAAGCACTTTGGGTGAGATGCTTGCAATTCCTGAAACAAGGAAAGAAGAAGAAAATGAGGGAGACAGCAATCGCCCATGTGGTCGACAACAAGATGAAAGGTCACCGGCAACGTGCTCATCTGATAATGGGAATGAGGATGGAAATGGTGGAGCAGGCTCCCCTAGAAATCTTCTTAGGTCAAAATCTCTTCCTGCAACTTCTTTAGCATATGAAGGTATCAGGTTGAATGTGGAAATTTCCAGTTCCCAGGTTGATAAATCTATTACTTCTAAGGACCTCATCAAACCAAAGAGTGGGAAATCATCACTTAGGGGCAAAGTCTCAAGTTTGTTCTTCTCCATGAATAAGAAGCCAAACAGAGAGAAAGTTGAGCCATCTCCCTTGGTTGGCACACTGGACGGAATTCAGGCCGTCAATGTTAAATCCATGGATAAAAATGGTGGTGATTTTTCTCAGTGCTTTCCTGTCAACATGCGAGGAGACTTGCAAAATTCTGAGGAACTAATTTGTGAAGGTTCTTCCCTTGTAAAATCAGAAAATGGAGCGAAACAGGGCACTTCATCTGCCAAGGTTTGATGGCGTTATTTTATATCAAAATATTTTGTGTATCTTTACACAGATCCATCCTTGTCACACTGGCTTACCCATTACCAATCCCGCATACTTAGTTTGTCTCAAATGTTCAAAATCTTTTGAGTATCTATATAGAGATAGTTTCTTGCCAGACAAGTCTAGCTGTTGTCAGTCCTACGTAACTGTCCTTGTTTTAATCTTCATTTTAAACCCCTCCTATCTTCTCCTTGTTTTGTTTTTGATTCTTGGTTTAAGTTTTGTCCGGCTTCCTCATTCTGGTTTCCTGTCTGTGTTTACTTTAGCTGAAAGCCTCTTTCATGGGATCAAGAATATTCTCACCAACAATAATCTTGGGAATGGGGGTTGCACATATAAATGCATAACGTATTCTTTTGTGCACTCCATTGTCATATCTTAAATTGCTGAGAAAAGCACTGCATTTTGACAGGCTGCATCCTCTGTTGCAAAAGTAAGAACTGCTGTGAATGCCAGTGAGAACCAGGATCAGCCTAGCCCCATTTCAGTTTTAGAGGTACCATTTGAAGATGATGGAAACAGCAGCTCCTCACGATCCTCTGAAAGTGCCAATCTGGAATGTCGTGGTAGGTCTCAGAACCCCTCTACTCTGATGAAACATCCATCATGATTACTTGTTTACTCCTGGCATTTTTTTCCTCAGAGTTAATTTCAAGATCTCCACCAATTGGGTCAGTTGCACGCTCATTGTCATGGGAGGAATCTTGCCTGGACACAAGCACTTTAAAGCTCTCGAGGATTTTCTCTAAGGCGGATGAAGATGAGGAATGTTACTCATTTGTGAAATCTTTGCTATCATCTTCTGGCTTGGGCAATGAAAAATCCAGCACAGCCCTTGCAGGATGGCATTCTCTTCAGAGCCCCTTAGATCCATTGTTGCTTGACAAGTTCTTGGAACGTAAAGAAGAGGATGCAAAGTGCAGGAAGAGGAGATCAAATCAGCGAATGCTATTCGACTCTGTCAATGCAGCCCTGTTGGACATCAGTAGGACTATTGTCTTGGATACATCACAGGTTAAGGTCATTAAGGGTAGCATGTCCTCCAGTGGGATTCCTGTAGATGCTCCTATAACGGAGGAAGTATGGGGGCGCATCAAGATATGGCTTCACAGTCAGGATCATTCTGCCGATGATGGTGAGAACGGTAGCCTAGTGGTAGATAGGGCCTTGAGGAAAGAGGTGACTGGGACTGGGTGGGCAGAGATGATGTCCCTGGAGATAGATGACATTGGAAAAGAGGTAGAAGGGAAATTGCTGGAGGAGCTGGTTGGGGAAGCACTGGCTGACACGCTCCTTGAGTTGCTGTAATGCAGTCACTTTTTTCTTCTGCTGCTGCTGCTGTTTCTCCGTTCATCTTGTTGGTGGGCAATCGCCGTTACAAATTGCAGAGATAATGGCTATTCACTCTTGGGCGATTTCTGGTCCTCAAAGTCAAGTAGAGATGTTGTGTAAGGTCTGAATTTTTCCCCCTTTTCCCTTTTGAAGTTGGTGTAATGCCTCAATGTTTACCCTTGTTACATCCAATGTCACGACCATATATATAGATTTCACTTGAGATTCTCTTTGTATGTATGTATGTATTGTCTTTTCTTATTTGAAAATAATAATAAAAAATCAAACTGAAGTTTGGTTAGAGCTTTCAAAAATGAATGTACTCTCTTTGATCTCAGCGTTGGTTCTTTCTTCCCTCTGATCACACTATTTTCAGATTGTTGTATCATTCTTCCAAAAATTGAAGCCTTTGAAGGTCTCGGGAAAAGACAAATATGCTGTCTCCACCGTGATCGATATTTGTTCTTCCTCCTCCAGGTCCACACTATTTCAGACACAGATGGGTATGTGGGTGACCCCCTTCCTCATGATGGGCTATGGGTGTTGTGTGCTTTCCTTCTTGAGATGCCAACCTCCGTGGCGACGAGGCTCTCTGACTGGCCGTACCGGGCGCTGCTGCTGCCTCGGTCAGATTCCTCTCTCGTGGCTCCCCCACTGTGGGTGCTTGTGGGTTCAGACGCAGCTAACAACGCCGACGACGACGAGGCCCCGTCTTTCATTGCTGACAGCCTGAGACGGGCTGCTGGCTGATCTCGTCTCGGCGCACTTTTGTTTTTTATGCTAACTGGACGAGCGCGAAAGGACGCTTCTTTTTTCAAGGGAATTTCTCGGGTTTGGTGCGTGCCAAGTGGGGGGGAAATACGCCGAACACCTACTGTGCGCCACCGGTCGTGGGGATGGATGGTCTGACTCTGCACCAAAACCAGACTGGAGATGCCATGTTGAGATGCTCTCCCTCTGCCGGTTAACGTTCATGATATTGGGTACTAGCGGCAGCCTCCGTAGATTTTGAAAAACCTTGCGTTGAGACCGTTCGAACGGTACAAGGGTTTGGGACACAACTGAAGAAGTGCCAACCCAGTGGACAGCAGCTTCTTGCAATGGAGAGAGAGAGAGAGAGAGGGGGGGGGGCGGGAGGTCACCATTGTTTACATTGGATTGTGGCGTCACAAAGCTCATTTAAGTCACAAGTCTTTTTGTCTACCTACTTTTAATGACAAATGGGTCTTGTCATCTTTCCAAGACTCAAACCTCAGTACAGATGTTAGTGAGTATTGAAGATACTAATAGATGATTTACGATTAAAATTTCCAAGCAAAAGACAATTGCTCTCACATTATGTTGGTCTAAATAATACTATTTAAATAATTTAATCATATGCTCAAGTCAGAAATATATTCAAAAAGTCCAATTTTATACTTTTTTTTACACTTTTTTTTACCTTGCTAGCAAGGAGATGACAGCTCCCTCCAATATTCACGCCTTCTCTCTCTCTCTCTCTCTCTCACACACACACACACATACACACGCACACAAATATTAAATTTCATATTAAATAAAACTACTTTAATGATAAGTGAGAAGCACAGGTCAATCTAGATGAATCATAATTCATTTTTAATAGTTACGCAAGTTAACTTTTCTCCAATAACTTTATATTTTTATCCCAAATACAAGAAGTTTTAATATGAAACCTCTGATAAAAGATAATTAAACAACCACATATATATTGCTTTTTAAAATAGGATACCTTTTCTTTAAAATAGTTAAACTAAAAAATATATAAAATAGATCTTAAAACACTTCCTCTTGAAAACCGGACCAACACCCAAAAAGCCTGACTACATCGAGAAACGGATCCTAACGTAGAGAGAGAGAGAGAGAGAGAGAGAGGGGTTTGGACGATGTGATGGGAAATTTTCAAATCGATATGTCTCGTACCATCCGTTAGATTCACATTTTTTTAAAAAAGGTTTACTTTTTAAAAAATGATTTGAGTGTAGTGTGAACTTGAGAATGTGAACTGGTCAACCACCTCGGGGCCCACCCCACGAGGAACACTGCTGACGGATGTGACAATTAAAAGAATTTTTTTATTGGGTGCTGTTGGTAGCTATGAGCACGTTAACTTGCATGCCTTTTTTTCTATTTTTTATTTTAAGAAGAGAGTTAAAAAGAAGAATTAAGAAGAAGAGTAAAAAAAAAAAAAGGTGGCGGGGGAGGAGGACAGGGTGGTGGTTAGATGGTCCTTCCTTCCGACAAGGCCGTGTGGGCAGATCCGAACCTGATTCCAGCTGTGAGGAGAATCCGGGTAGGTTTGTCTGTTTGTCTTGCCGAAAACGATGGGATGCCCCGTGCTAATTAACAAACTTCACCCGTTTGGCTCTGATTTCTACCTTCTCCGGAATAAGAACAATAGTATGAATTTATTTGGTTCGAAGATAACACGGAGATATTTTTAACTGGACTCAATATTATTCTCCGTTTAGAAGTGTTAAAATCTACGAATAGAAGAGAATTAAGGAAACTAGAGTTATCCCTAAAAATGAGTTACCAGAGGAGATCAATGATTTCACTATCTTAGTGAAATGACTTATTCTTATTCCGTCAATTTTATTTTTTTCTTCTCAAATTTGAGAGATAAAAAATAATTAATCAATTCATTTTTACTAATGAAGAATTTAAAGGATATTAATAATAATCACGATCATTAAAAAATATTAAATAAAATCAATAAAATCAGTGTTATTTATCATCGTTAAAAATAAATATTAATACTAATCATAATCAATAAGAAGAGTAAAATAATTTTGTTAACAATTATTCTCATTTGTATATCTATTTTTTAATCAAACAAATAATAGTGATGTCATCATAATTAATTATTTACTCGCATATATATCAAATGTATACGAGAATAAGGATAGAGATAAATTAATTCAAAATAACTTATATCTATTCCCCTCGAAACTTATTCTAGAATCAAATGAGACCTCTGAGTCATTACGAATGAATATAGTAACAAGGGTATGGATTATAAGATTGAGATAAATTTAATCGGATATTAGTTGGCTCCAGAAATTCTCTCATAAGAATTAAAGCGAGAAGAAACAAGTCTTTTCAGGGAATATAAGTTAAAATGTCATATACAGAAGTCAGCCACCGATTGACTCTCTTGGCACGTCAAGTATGGAATCCCTTCGTCCCTCACTAGAATGTGATGTATAAGAAGTATTGACAAATAATTTTATCACCTATCTATCTTGATCATTTAATTTAAGATTTGAACCACATGATTATCAAATTCTACTCATAACCACATGAGTATCAATTCCAACGAAGAAACTATATATGCACCAATTTGTTTAGGAATATATATATATATATATATATATATATATATATATCAGTCTCAACCGGCAACTAGTACACCATCCTAGTCACCGCCATCCCTTGGGAGTCTTGGAATCAAGTGTGAGCACATGAAGTGGACAGGTAACACCGACTGTTAAATGATGCCGATGGATGAACGGTCCAAATGAATCGGACAGGCAACAAGAATAAGATCCCACCTCCTCCTCCTCTGGCCCCACATATAAATAAATGAAAAAAAATTATCCCCCTACTTTTAAAATCTTATGAAATTATTTTTATATTTTTGTCATCTTTATCGTATCTATCGCAATGCTTCCAAAGTCTTTCAAAAAACAGATGTTGTACCATTTAGCAGAGATATAAGAGTAGATTTTATTTTAAAAATAAGAGCGAATAAAGACGTAATAACTATTTTTTAAAGATTTTAAAGATATTACAATAAATATGATACAAGTATAGAGATATAAAAATAATTTTGAATGATTTAAAAAATATAAGAGTAATTTTTTTCTTAAATAAATTACTCAACTTATGCCTTTAATTTTCCGCCTTGACTTGCCTTCTTTTTATTATTCTTGAAGACCAAAAAAAATGCCCACCCACCGTTTCACCGACCCGCGTGCTCCGGAAATAATTTAGCGAATATTTCTTGCCACCCACTCAATTTAGCATGGTCTTCGGAATCTCTTTTCTTGATGATAGGAACGTCATCGGAGGAGGTTGTCCGCCCCGTCGTCCTAAATTTGCTTCCTTTATTAGAGCAAATGGGCCTCAATTTATTTACTTATTCTGGCGTGCAGATCACTCGTTGGGATCTCCTACGCCACATTTTATCAGTTATTTTGTTTTTTAGTATGGCGATCCAAGTTGGTTCGACCAAAGGCATTCTCCGCGACTCCACGTTGATATTCCCTCTTACTCCGACTCCATGATCCGTGTCGAATCAGGATCACCATGCGACTCAGGCGGACTTGGTATGATCCACCCCACCTTGACAACCCTTTCTTCTCTCACCCCGACATCCCTTTCTTCTCCCAATCCGACGCCCCTCCACCCCCGCCCCACCCCCGGCAGCCCCCCACCGTGGCCCGCAACGCCCCACCGGACCGGATCCTCACCACCATCGTTAGATCTCATCTGTCACCCCCGGATCATTGCGGTCACCATTAGATCCTCGCTGCCACTATTGAATCCTCGCCGGAGAACATCTAGAATGTCGCAGAGAAAGGTAGAGAGGTAGGGAGGAGCGACTCGATCCGAGTCGACCGTATTATGTCTTGAATTTCAGTGGATCCGAGTAGATATACCCGAGTCTACTTAACTCGGACTGAGTTGACGAACCATGCTCCTCACTGCCAACCACATTTAATAATTACGCAGACATGTGACAACGATGGAGGAATTTTCCCTTATCCTTATTCCATGACGAAAATATGAGAAAAAAAAGTCTAAATAAAATGAGTTATAATTAGCACAGCTTCCAACACAGAATCTGATGAGAGTGAATAGGAACATGCCAGGGTCCTCCTACTGCAAAACGCTCCGGGCAAGCCACAACGAATGGTTAACTAGAGTGATCATATTGTCAATTGATTGTCTGATTTCAATAATATGGTTTGGACGGGCAGTGTTCTCCTCTCCAGACAAGCACATATATATGTTAGTATTACATCTGAAAACAGTAGTTATTCTTCCAAGAGAAAATACAAAACAAAATTGTTCCTTAATGACAGTATCATTGGGTTTTTTTTCTGGTTTTATCCCTTCAACCAAGTCACTGTCTCCTGGTGTGGCCCGTCCTGGTGGCCCTTAGATGGTTTAATCACCCTATATCAATCACCGTGGTGGTCCTTGTTGAGACAAATCGCATCATGATGCAAACTTGGCTCACTTCTCGTACCCAGTAGTTAGGCACTCACTCCGAGGAACACAGAAGGATGGAGAGTTCCAAACCCAACACCCCCACGAGGGGTGCGGATGATGTGGGGGGCTCTGCTTCCGGACAGAGAGTAGGGGATCGAACCCGCAACCTCTCGTCAAGATAGAGAGTGACCACTGAGTTACGAACTCGGGTCAAGATAAATTTCTTCTCGGACCTCACATCTCTTATGTCATTAGACACCATAGATTTGGCATACTGGTGCGCAAGAAAACAGAGAAAACTGTTGAATCAAATGAGTAAATATATGCATTATAAGGTCTTAATGATAGAGAGGACGATCTCGAAGGAGTACACACATCAAATCGAGATCCAACGACAATGATAAAATTGGACCCATTAGCACGTTGCACCGTCGCCTTATGGCCCCTCCCGTACAACCATCGACAATACTATTTGGAATGTTGTTAGACTTCTAATAGATTCTATTATTATTTGGTGTGGTGTAAGATATTTTAAAATATTATTTTTACGATAGATTTTCTATGTTTGGAGTGCAGTAAATAATCGACTTCTAATAATATTTTCTGGGCTTATGTGTCAAGCTATTCAAGTCGGTTCCAGCTGGCTCAGAACTAAATATAACTAAATGATGAAAATGCCTACAATGTTCATGTCAACTCTAAATCTTCTCACACTAATTGTGGGGGCACTTTTCATCGTTTAATGACATTTTAAAAACTTTTGGTTAATAACGATGGTACGTATTATATTAGACAACTAAGCATGCAAATTTTAATATTTTACCTATCAGGAGAGTATATATGAAATTAACCAAAAAAAGTATTCTCTCTTGATAGTTTATTGCAGAGTTTTCCAAATCGACTAGTACAGGGTGAACAGCCCATATCGGACCATGCCGGTTGACGGGTAGGATGGGCAGGTTGTGGGACGTGGTCGGGTCACAATGGACCGTGTCCCACTGCGTACCAGGCCAGTTTGAAGTGGTCGCCCAATTCATGCCTGTTCGGCGTTAAAAGTCGGCGATGGACATGAGGGTGGAGGCGTTGACCATAGTAGCGGTGGGCGGCATCCAGCGACGGTGCAGGCCGGTGAGGAGTGCCCCAGCGGCGGGGACCGACGATCGGAGGCCTCCGGCGAGGTATTTAATTTATTTTTTGTTTGTAGAGAGGAGGAGGGAGGGGATGGCTGGTGGGTGGGCGAAGGGGGCGGTAGACAACCGTAGGGGACCGTGGGAGGGCGGGGGAAAGCAACGAAGGAGCTCTTGGCAAGAGGATATCATCTACATCCATGCATCCTTGAAGCTCGTGGTAGAAGGAATAGATGAGTGGATCGAGGAGAGGAGCAAGATGATGGTGACTTCGTGATCATCCGTCAACGAACCAAGGAGAACCGAATCTTCTAGAGAAATGGGAGCGTTATACTAACTATTTGTCAAAAGATTAGTTAGTGATGCATTATTATGGCTTTCCAAGTTCACGTGCTTTAACATCCTTGTTTTCTTGCTATGGTGTATGGTATTACTACATTTGATATGAGTGAAAGAATCTCTAGAAGATGGATTGTGTGAAAATAAGTTGATTGGGTTTTCATGGAAACATGATAACTTCATATCTTTGGTTTTGTTCATACAAGTTGGTATGCATGGCTTGGTTGAAATGTTAAATTGATAGACTTGTAATTGAGCAAGCCTTTCATATCTTGAACTCAAATCCCACTCTTGAGATCATGACATTGGGAAGATTACGTTCTTGTTTGAGCTACATGTTGTATTGTGAAGCTTAGTGTAGTGAGCTTGTGTACTTTCATTTAAGAAATGCTAGTTACAAAAGAGAGGGTCATTTGATTTTAATGCTCATACTAAAATGATCTTTTTATGTTTTGCAGGTTTAAATCTTCAGTATGAATCCTAAACTTTGATCACATTCATCCCATTGGAGAACAAATCTTTTGACAAATAGTAAAGAAACATCTTGTAATCATCAAAATCACACACTCAACAACATATATATATAACAAGGAGTGAACAAAAGACTCATAAAACCCTCCTAAAGCATGTTAGAAACACCCCCATAAGTCTAGGAACTTTTTGGGGGTAAAATGGTAAAGTTTCAAGGTCAAAAGAATGGGTTTAGAAGTCTTCCAAAATTCCCGTGCCAGAGTGGGTCGACCCTTGGGGTCGACCCCTACAGTTTCTGCTGCAAAAACCACCCAGACAGAAGTCTGGAAGAAGGGGGTCAACCCCTGGGGTCGACCCCTTTTGAAAAACACAGCCCAGGGAGGGTCGACCCCAGGGGTAGACCCCTATTTATGAAAAGATTTGTTAGTGATGCACTATTATGGCTTTCCAAGTTCATGTGCTTGAACATCCTTGTTTTCTTGATATGGTGTATGGTATTGCTACATTTGATATGAGTGAAAGAATCTCTAGAAGATGGATTGTGTGAAAATAAGTTGATTGGGTTTTCATGGAAACATGATAACTTCATATCTTTGGTTTTATTCATACAAGTTGGTATGCATGGCTTGGTTGACATGAAACCACCCAGACAGAAGTCTGGCATAAGGGGGTCGACCCCTGTGGTCGACCCCTTTTGCTGGCAGTGGGAGGGGGGAGGGTGCATGTGGGAGGGAGGCAGTGGGAGGGGGGGTCTGGCCACAGCCCACCGCCGCCTCGATCCGATCTCCCACCGGCCAGATGGAGGGGGGTTCGGGAGGGTGGATGGGGGTCCGGGAGGCCGTGGGAGGGGGCAGAGGGAGGGCAGTGAGAGGGTAGAGGAGGGAGACAAGGGCGGTGAGAGGCCGATGGGAGGGGAGTCCATGGGAGGGCAGAGGAGGTGGCGATAGCGATTCAAATTCTAGATTTAATTTTTTTATTTTAGATGTTTTAGAATTAATTTTCATGTTTTAGATATAATTTACATTTGTAAATTTTATTCGACGATCCTATTTTAGAATTAATACTTCACTATTCACATTATATTTCATTATTTTTTATGCATAGAAATTTACAATTCTTAAATTTAGGGGATACATTTAATCACTTGATGGCTCCCAAGGAACGCCCAAATGACATTGGATGGTCACATGGAATTATGTTGGATGGCAACCGTAGTTGATGACGTTACAACTACTGCAAAACAGATCACAGAGAAGGAGGTGTATCTCGATTGAAGAAGCACCTGGCAGGAGGAGCAGGTGCGAGATACTCTGAGGTTGCTGGTTGTATCAATGTGCCTAGAGATATGAAACTTGCAATGGCCAAGCACCTGTGGGAGAAGAGAGTTGAGATATAACAAAAGACAAAAAAGAAGAAAAGGGATGAAGCGGCGCTCAGCGGAAGAGCAAGCGACAACGACGAGGATGAATGTACGTGGACAGCCAGTGACGAAGAACAACGAGCGCATACTCACCAACCTAATATGTATATCACGGTAAATGATCCATATGAAACACAGTTCTGTGAGGCAGTACGTTTGAGTAGAGATGAGGCAGTACATCTATGATGCAACCCTTCAGCAAGCACACCTTGTTTTCAATGTACGAGACATGAGACAGAATTTTTTATTTTTATTTTTATTTTTATTTTTGTTTCTATTTCTATTTGTATTTAACATGAGATGACAGTCTTCATTTCAGATACAAGTGGTTACTTCTTCACGTGAGGGTGAATGGCAGTCATTATTAACTATAGTTCTCAACCTTATGCGTCAAATTAGAACTACACATTCAGGGCCCCTTTGGTTGGGATTGTTCAAGTGGATTTTTTTTGAAAAATCCCTATTTTGAACAAATATCAGATTGTCATAGATTTTAGATCTCGAAATTCACTCCGAAACTCCGTGAGAGGAGCTTTTGTAGATTATTTAACACCTCCTTTTGTGTCTTTCTCTCTCTATTTTAAAAAATCCACCCAGCACAAAAAGTCGAGACAACTTTAGGTCATTTGGTTGGGATGAAATTATGTAGGGGATTCTAATGATTGGAATCCCCAAATGATCCGAAACAAACGGGCCCTTATCCTTGCATTGGGAGCATGCAAAGTGATAGATTACATAAAACACATAATATACGAGGAATGGTTTTAATGTATTACATATTCTTTTACAAATCCATGTGCAGTTGCAATAACCCACGTGATGATAAAGTTTTTCTCGGGAAGAATTAAAAGGCTTGTTATTCTTTCACTAACAATTGTTCATTAAGTTTTGCTTGGAAATACCTATTGTTTCTATTAACAATCATGTTTCCATACTTTTAAGTCGTTATTCCATTAGGCCAACTTTGATAATAGATTAGGATAACTCATATGAGATGGGTTAGGATGAGTTATTCTTTGACTTTTCTCTTTTTTAGTTTGATAACTTGTTCTTACTCTAGGAATAACTCATTCCTAAGAAATGGTAGAATGAGTTATTCCTAGAATAAGAGCTTTTATCCTAACCGACTCCCGATAACTTAACCATGCTATCAAACTCGAACAAGAGTGAAAAGGTGGAATAACTCGTTCTACCTAGAGATATCTAACTTGGAACACTTGGTTAATTGCTTCATTGTTGACACTCCACCGTGCATCTATCGTCAGTGATTTAAGTTTTAGGGTTTAGGGTTCAGCAGACTCTTAATTTGTGCTTGTTCAGATATTTTGACTGTATATCTTTCCTTATGTTGTTTCGGTATTCATGCAATGGCTCTGCGGTGACCCCATACTCATGCCTTCAATCAGCTGTATGTATATCTTGTGAACTGAGAAGAGTAGTTGCCAAGCAAGCATGCTGCCATCCTGGTGCAAACTCTCCGTAAGGAAAGGTGCGAAATCCCACACTAATGACTCATTGGACGGTAGGGATCATTACCCCTAGTTCTTGAGGACAGTTTGGCAGGAAAGCAAGCTCTTGTCATCGGCCCATGAAATTTTTGCTCACGTGACAGAGAGTGGGTAAATGCTTGAGAGTTGTTGCAGTGTGGGCGCCGATGAAGTAATAGTAAAACAAAATTATTCTTTACCCAGAAGACAATCACCTATTTTAGATGCTATGGCCGAAACTCTTTCCTACTGGAAGTCACCAGAAACTGGCAAAATCCTATTCACATATACTGCATGCGTCCTTTTCGAATTGTGGAACTACAGGTCATTAACTGATCAGAAACAAACACTGTTACAAAACTGTGGGGGAGGGAGGCACATGTTAAGTGTTGGTGTGGCCCAAGCTTCTTCCTCCGGAACATGTCGCATGTGATGCCAACACCTATCAGGTTACCTGGTTGTGCAAAGCGGGGGGTGGGGGGGGGGGGGGTGTTTAGCAACCTTCAGATCATGGGGGTGTCCTTTTGAGCCCACACTCCACAAACACCAAGCAAGAAACAAAAGAGAGAGAGCAGCGACCACTGAGCACCGTTGACAGATTATCTACACATCTCATGATTTCACCCTTTTCTGATGTAGAAAAGTTGGGGGATTCCGACTAGGGTTAACTTGACGAGGGTTCAGTTTGGTCCTTTTAAATAATCTGTTTGTGGTTGAAATATTCCAAATCGAGGAAGAGACAACCACAACCAATGACGAAGAGCTTCATCTGATGGTGAAGAGAAGAAACCTGTGGCTTGGTACCCCATCGGAATGAGGCAATTTAGAGGGAAAATATTCCGGTGCTCAATTCAATTACGGGGGGGGGGGGGGGGGGGGGGGGGGGGGGGAGAAGGGGGTGAACCTAGACAAATTAAGTGACAGTGAAAATGATGTAGGAAGTGTTTCTCTTTAATTAATCTGTGTGTACCTGGAGGTCCCCATGAGAATGGGGTCAATATATTGGATCATCCCCTGGTCCCCTATATATGGATTGATGGGGTGTCCTTCTTAGGTGGTTGGCCGTGTGTCGTTGTCTGAGCCCTTAATTGGCTCCATGTGGGTTAGACTAACCCCAACCTGGGTGAACCTGTTGCTGGGCTTGGTTCCTGCTTGGATCTGGGCTTTTGTCGGGCCGGGGGCGGTTAGATTGGAACTTCAGAATGAGTGGTTGAAGTCTCTCCTCAGGTGTTTCTTTACTTTTGTGAAGGAGTAATACTTGCTGCACCGTTTCATTTGTTGCACCACTTCTAACAGAATTTTTTATTTTTTTTCAAAAAAAAAAGTTTTTTTGGACGTCGGGCTTGACCTAAGGTTTATGCATGTACAATCTGATCTGAGATTGGATGGCTAAAAAAATTCGAAAGAAATAAGAACTGAACGCCTTTAATGGGCCAAAAGTATTGGTCGACCTAGATCGATCTTTATTTTTAAAAATCTATTTTGAGCTGTCTTATCTCAGGTTGGACTCTACGAATATGAACTTCAAGTAATTAAGCTTCAATGTTCAAAAAAATATATATTTTTGAAAAAAAATAAAAGAACATGTTTCACCCCACAAGGCAGGCGGTGCAGCAGGTATTTAGTCTTGGTTGAGTGAACTGCGTAGCTGTAGTGTACTACTCACCATGCAATTTACAGTTGCTAGGCGAGGCATGAGAAGAAAAATGGCCTTCCAGAAAAGAAGACCCCAGATCATAAGGCATCCCCAAAAGCTCAAAAGATGAACACTCTCATGCATGATGCATGCGTGCTCTTCTCCTATCTGCAAGAAAAATAAGGAGTCCTAAAAAGACATCTATACGCCACAACTTCTGATGCATGCAGTTCCTGCAAGTACGTTGAAACTCCTCCTGGACTCTGACAGGAAGATCATGCCGCAGACAAAGAAGTAATTACAGCTCAGGCTGATCATGAATGGCCCATGGTCCAGCATGTAGCATGCACTGAATTCCTGACTGGCTTGTTCTATGGCCTCTTCCTCTACATCATTCTTCCTATAGGTTACATATTTGGACCAATGTTTCACTGGAACTGGTCATGATCTCTCTCAGTAAAGTTTCTGGCGCGCCTCCTCATAGACTCAGCACAGGAAGAAAAGGACGTTTACACAACGGACAGAGGTGATGGTGCCCAACTGTAGTCTTTTCCTCCCCATTTTCTGTAGAAACCCATATAATCATCAACGATGAATCATGAGGGTATGATGTTAGAGCTAAAGCTTGAGGGTCTGTCAGAGCTGGGTTTTTGAACATTTATGTGTGGAAGTGGATATCGTTCCTGTAAAACAAGGAAAGGACATGTTGCCCTCGTGTCCTTCCTGGTGAGTATATATATTGGGTAAGTGATAAGATTACAAGTTGTTGAGAGGTTACAACAATACATGTAACAGAAGTTACAACAAAGTGATAAGTTCTAAAGAGACGAAGACTATGTGGATAATGACAAGTTATTATCCTTAACACCCCCCCCCTCAAATAGAACGTTGTGGGAAGCACATTGAGTTTACCACGAATAGTTTGAAAACGATGTGCATATACAAGAGACTTAAATCACTATTAGCAAGTAATTTGTCATCCACGTATAGAATTAAAAATATAAACATGCTCCCACTAACCTTTAGATATAAACATTGATCAGTAACACTATCAAAAAAAGTGGGATTTCAGACAGCCATTATCCGTCGCAGATCCGTCTGAAAATCCGTTACAAATCACGTTTGTGACGGATTTCCGACAGATTTCAGACGGGAAACGGCCGTCTAATATTCTTAGTCACAAATTTATGACAGTATTTCAGACGGAATTAATTCAGTCACATATTCCGTCTGAATTACATACGAGAAATTTTCCGTCTGAAATATCGCCTGTACAGAAGTCCGTCTGCATTTCAAACGGTAAAGATGCCGTCCGAAAAGTAGTCAGAAATCCGTCGATCGTTCAGAAGGAAATCCGACGGCTTTTCGGACGGCATCTAAAATTTCGGACGAAGAGTTAGGCTTAACCGTCAGCCATCCGTCCGAAAAGCCGTCGAAAATCCGTCGGTATTTCAGACGGATATTACGAGGTAATGGGTGGCCGGCGGTTAAGCCCAACTCTTCGTCCGAAATTTTAGACGGAATCTATTCGTCGCAAATACCGTCTGAAAATCCGTCTGAAATGTATGTTTTTTTTAAATCTTAAATTATTCTAAAAAACATGCTGGATCACACACATAAACATCAAGAAATTCAACATGTTGAAAAAAAATATTGGGAACCTGCTGATCAAATAAACACCACCGAAAAAAAAAACTCAACATCAACGTACCATGCTGATCAAATAAATAAATACCATCGAAAAAAAAAACTCAACACCATGCTGATCAAATAAACACCACCGAAAAAAAAAATCAACACCATGTTGATCAAATAAATACCACAAAAAAAACACATTAACCCTGCTGATCCGTCTGAATATCATCAAATGAATATCATCAAACATCAAGAAATATCTGGTACATCGTCCATATCCTCCTTGCCCTGCTCATCTCCTCTGTCGCCGCCCCGCAGAAGGATCCCCCTATATTAAAAAAAAATAACATCATTCATAGATAAAAAAATTAGTGCGAAGAAATTAGCATAAATTGAAATCAAACATATCAAATTGATAACTGTAGATTTTATAGATCAACTACTAGCTTGAAACAATATTTAAATCAAGTGTATTTTCAAAATGAACTTTGAGCGCCGAGCTCAAACCGGGCATCCGATTTGGATTGCGTCAGTTCTGACAAGTCACTTTCATCTCCCCGGTCGTGTTGGAACGATCGGCACGGCCATCTGACCGGCATTTCAAGTTTTAGACCTCCGGACCCGACTTGGCAGTTCATTTAAACTAAGTGTATTTTCAAAATGAACTTTGAGCGCCGAGCTCAAAACGAGCATCCGATTTGGATTCCGTCAGTTCTGACAAGTCACTTTCATCTCCCAGGTCGTGTTGGAATGATCGGCATGATCATCCGACCGGTATTTCAAGTTTTAGACCACCGGACCCGACCTGACAGTTCATTTAAACTAAGTGTATTTGGAGAATGCACTTTTGAGCGCAGAGCTCAAACCGGGCATCTGATTTGGATTCCGTCAGTTCTGACAAGTCACTTTCATCTCCCCGATCGTGTTAGAATGATCAGCACGGCCATCCGATCGGTATTTCAAGTTTTAGACCCCCGGACCCGACCTGGCAGTTCATTTAAACTAAGTCTATTTTCAAAATGAACTTTGAGCGCCGAGCTCAAACCGGCCATCCGATTTGGATTGCGTCAGTTCTGAAAAGTAACTTTCATCTCCCCGGTCGTGTTGGAACGATCGACACGGCCATCCGACCGGTATTTCAAGTTTTAGACCGCCGGACCCGACCTGCCAGTTCATTTAAACTAAGTGTATTTTCAAAATGAACTTTGAGCGCTGAGCTCAAACCGGGCATCCGATTTGGATTCTGTCAGTTATGACAAGTCACTTTCATCTCCCTGGTCGTGTTGGAATGATCGGCACGGCCATCCGACAGGTATTTCAAGTTTTAGACCCCCGGACCCGACCTGGCAGTTCATTTAAACTAAGTGTATTTTCAAAATGAACTTTGAGCGCCGAGCTCAAACCGGGCATCCGATTTAGATTCTGTCTATTATGACAAGTCACTTTCATCTCCCCGGTCATGTTGGAACGATCGGCATGGCCATCCGACCGGTATTTCAAGTTTTAGACCCCCGGACCCCACCTGATAGTTCATTTAAACTAAGTGTATTTTCAAAATGAACTTTGAGCGCCGAGCTCAAACCGGGCATCCGATTTAGATTTCGTCAGTTTTGACAAGTCACTTTCATCTCTCCGGTCGTGTTGGAACAATTGGCACGGCCATCTGACCGGTATTTCAAGTTTTAGACCCCCGGACCCGACCTGGCAGTTCATTTAAAATAAGTGTATTTTCAAAATGAACTGTGAGCGCGGAGCTCAAACCGGGCATCCGATTTGGATTCCATCAGTTCTGACAAGTCACTTTCATCTTCCCGGTCGTGTTGGAACGATCGGCACGGCCATCTGACCGGTATTTCAAGTTTTAGACCCCCGGACCCAACCTGGCAGTTCATTTAAACTAAGTGTATTTTCAAAAGGAATTATGAGCGCCGAGCTCAAACCGGGCATCCGATTTAGATTCCATCAGTTCTGACAAGTCACTTTCATCTCTCCGGTTGTGTTGGAACGATTGGCACGGCCATCTGACCGATATTTCAAGTTTTAGACCCCCGGACCCGACCTGGCAGTTCATTTAAACTAAGTGTATTTTCAAAAGGAATTATGAGCGCCGAGCTCAAACCGGGCATCCGATTTGGATTCCGTCAGTTCTGACAGGTCACTTTCATCTCCCCTGTCAGGTTGGAACGATCGGCATGGCCATCCGACCAGTATTTCATGTTTTATACCCCCGGACCCGACCTGGCAGTTCATTTAAACTATCCGAAATTGGAAAATGCACTTTTGAGCGCCGAGCTCAAACCGGGCATCCGATTTGGATTCCGTCAGTTCTGACAAGTCACTTTCATCTCCCCGGTCGTGTTGGAATGATCGGCACGGCCATCCGACCGGTATTTCAAGTTTTAGACCCCCGGACCCGACCTGGCAGTTCATTTAAACTAAGTGTATTTTCAAAATGAACTTTGAGCGCCGAGCTCAAACCAGGCATCCGATTTGGATTCCGTCAGTTCTGACAAGTCACTTTCATCTCCTCGGTCGTGTTAGAACGATCGGAATGGCCATCCGACCGGTATTTCAAGTTTTAGACCCCCGGACCCGACCTGGCAGTTCATTTAAACTAAGTGTATTTGGAGAATGCACTTTTGAGCGCCGAGCTCAAACCGGGCATCCGATTTAGATTCTGTCAATTCTGACAAGTCACTTTCATCTCCCCGGTCGTGTTGGAATGATCGGCATGGCCATCCGACCGGTATTTCAAGTTTTAGACCCCCGGACCCGACCTGGCAATTTAATTAAACTAAGTGTATTTTCAAAATGAACTTTGAGCGCCGAGCTCAAACCGGGCATCCGATTTAGATTACGTTAGTTCTGACAAGTCACTTTCATCTCCCCGGTCGTGTTGGAATGATCGGCACGGCCATCCGACCGATATTTCAAGTTTTAGACCCTCGGACCCGACCTGGCAGTTCATTTAAACTAAGTGTATTTTCAAAATGAACTTTGAGCGCCGAGCTCAAACCGGGCATCCGATTTGGATTCCGTCAGTTCTGACAAGTCACTTTCATCTCCCCCATCATGTTGGAACGATCGGCACGGCCATCCGACAGGTATTTCAAGTTTTAGACCCCCGGACCTGACCAGGTAGTTCATTTAAACTAAGTGCATTTTCAAATTGATCTTTGAGCGCCGAGCTCAAACCGGGCATCCGATTTTCATTCCGTCAGTTCTGACAAGTCACTTTCATCTCCCCGGTCGTGTTGAAATGAGCAGCACGGCTATCCGACCGGTATTTCAAGTGTTAGACCCCCGGACCCGACCTGGGAGTTCATTTAAACTAAGTGTATTTTCAAAAGGAACTTTGAGCGCCGAGCTCAAACCGGGCATCCGATTTAGATTCCGTCAGTTCTGACAAGTCACTTTCATCTCCCCGGTCGTGTTGGAATGATTGGCATGGCCATCCGACCGATATTTCAAGTTTTAGACCCCCGGACCCGACTTGGCAGTTCATTTAAACTAAGTGTATTTTCAAAATGAACTTTGAGCGCCGAGCTCAAACCGGGCATCCGATTTGGATTCCGTCAGTTCTGACAAGTCACTTTCATCACCCCGGTCGTGTTGGAACAATCGACACGGCCATCCGACCGGTATTTCAAATTTTAGACCCCCGGACCGACCTGGCAGTTCATTTAAACTAAGTGTATTTTCAAAAGGAACTTTGAGCGCCGAGCTCAAACCAGACATCCGATTTAGATTCCGTCAGTTCTGACAAGTCACTTTCATCTCCCCGGTCGTGTTGGAAGGATTGGCATGGCCATCCGACTGGTATTTCAAGTTTTAGACCCCCGGACCCGACCTGGCAGTTCATTTAAACCAAGTGTATTTTCAAAATGAACTTTGAGCGCCGGGCCAAAACCGGGCATCCGATTTGGATTCCATCAGTTCTGACAAGTCACTTTCTTCTCCCCGGTCGTGTTGGAATGATCGACATGGCCATCCAACCGGTATTTCAAGTTTTAGACCCCCGGACCCGACCTGACAGTTCATTTAAACTATCCGAAATTGGAGAATGCAATTTTGAGCGCCGAGCTCAAACCGGGCATCCGATTTAGATTCCGTCAGTTCTGATAAGTGAATTTCATCTCCCCGGTCGTGTTGGAACGATCGGCACGGTCATCCGACCGGTATTTCAAGTTTTAGACCCCCGGACCCGACCTGGCAGTTCATTTAAACTAAGTGTATTTTCAAAATGAACTTTGAGCGCCGAGCCCAAACCAGGCATCCGATTTGGATTCCGTCAGTTTTGACAAGTCACTTTCATCTCCCCGATCGTGTTGCAATGATCGGCATGGCCGTCCGATCGGTATTTCAAGTTTTAGACCCCCGGACCCGACCTGGCTGTTCATTTAAACTAAGTGTATTTGGAGAATGCACTTTTGAGCGCCAAGCTCAAACCGGGCATCCGATTTGGATTCCGTCAGTTCTGACAAGTCACTTTCATCTCCCTGGTCGTGTTGGAACGATCGGCATGGCCATCCGAACGGTATTTCAAGTTTTAGACCCCCGGACCCGACCTGGCAGTTCATTTAAACTAAGTGTATTTTCAAAATGAACTTTGAGCGCCGAGCTCAAACCGGGCATCCGATTTGGATTCTGTCAGTTCTGACAAGTCACTTTCATCTCCCCGGTCGTGTTGGAATGATCAACATGGCAATCCAACTGGTATTTCAAGTTTTAGACCCCCGGACCCGACCTGGCAGTTCATTTAAACTAAGTGTATTTTCAAAATGAACTTTGAGCGCCGAGCTCAAACCGGGCATCCGATTTGGATTCCGTCAGTTCTGAAAAGTCACTTTCATCTCCCCGGTCGTGTTGGAATGATCAGCACGGCCATCCGATCGGTATTTTAAGTTTTAGACCCCCGGACCCGACCTGGCAGTTCATTTAAACTAAGTCTATTTTCAAAATGAACTTTGAGCGCCGAGCTCAAACCGGCCATCCGATTTGGATTGCGTCAGTTCTGAAAAGTAACTTTCATCTCCCCGGTCGTGTTGGAACGATCGACACGGCCATCCGACCGGTATTTCAAGTTTTAGACCCCCGGACCCGATCTGCCAGTTCATTTAAACTAAGTGTATTTTCAAAATGAACATTGAGCGCTGACCTCAAACCGGGTATCCGATTTGGATTCTGTCAGTTATGACAAGTCACTTTCATCTCCCCGGTCGTGTTGGAACGATCGGCACGGCCATCCGACAGGTATTTCAAGTTTTAGACCCCCGGACCCGACCTGGCAGTTCATTTAAACTAAGTGTATTTTCAAAATGAACTTTGAGCGCCGAGCTCAAACCGGGCATCCGATTTAGATTCTGTCTGTTCTGACAAGTCACTTTCATCTCCCCGGTCGTGTTGGAACGATCGGCATGGCCATCCGACCGGCATTTCAAATTTTAGACCCCCGGACCCCACCTGATAGTTCATTTAAACTAAGTGTATTTTCAAAATGAACTTTGAGCGCCGAGCTCAAACCGGGCATCCGATTTGGATTCCGTCAGTTCTGACAAGTCACTTTCATCTCCCCGGTCGTGTTGGAATGATTGGCACGGCCATCCAACTGGTATTTCAAGTTTTAGACCCCCGGACCCGACCTGGCAGTTCATTTAAACTAAGTGTATTTTCAAAATGAACTTTGAGCGCCGGGCCAAAATCGGGCATCCGATTTGGATTCCGTCAGTTCTGACAAGTCACTTTCATCTTCCCGGTCGTGTGGGAACGATCGGCACGGCCATCCGACCGGTATTTCAAGTTTTAGACCCCCGGACCCGACCTGGCAGTTCATTTAAACTAAGTGTATTTTCAAAAGGAATTATGAGCGCCGAGCTCAAACCGGGCATCCGATTTAGATTCCATCAGTTCTGACAAGTCACTTTCATCTCCCCGGTCTTGTTGGAACGATTGGCATTGCCATCTGAACGATATTTCAAGTTTTAGACCCCCGGACCCGACCTGGCAGTTCATTTAAACTAAGTGTATTTTCAAAATGAACTTTGAGCGCCGAGCTCAAGCCAAGCATCCGATTTGGATTCCGTCAGTTCTGACAAGTCACTTTCATCTCCCCTGTCATGTTGGAACGATCGGCACGGCCATTCGACCGGTATTTCATGTTTTAGACCCCCGGACCCGACCTGGCAGTTCATTTAAACTATCCAAAATTGGAGAATGCACTTTTGAGCGCCGAGCTCAAACCGGGCATCCGATTTGGATTCCGTCAGTTCTGACAAGTCATTTTCATCTCCCCGGTCGTGTTGGAACAATCGGCACGGCCATCCGACCGGTATTTCAAGTTTTAGACCCCTGGACCCGACCTGGCAGTTCATTGAAACTAAGTGTATTTTCAAAATGAACTTTGAGCGCCGAGCTCAAACCAGGCATCCGATTTGGATTCCGTCAGTTCTGACAAGTCACTTTCATCTCCTCGGTCGTGTTGGAATGATCGGAACGGCCATCCGATCGGTATTTCAAGTTTTAGACCCCCGGGCCCGACCTGGCAGTTGATTTAAACTAAGTGTATTTGGAGAATGCACTTTTGAGCTCCGAGCTCAAACCGAGCATCCGATTTAGATTCCGTCAGTTCTGACAAGTCACTTTCATCTCCCTGGTCATTTTGGAATGATCGGCATGGCCATCCGACCGGTATTTCAAGTTTTAGACCCCCGGACCCGACCTGGCAATTCAATTAAACTAAGTGTATTTTCAAAATGAACTTTGAGCGCCGAGCTCAAACCGGGCATCCGATTTAGATTGCGTTCGTTCTGATAAGTCACTTTCATCTCCCCGGTCGTGTTGGAATGATCGGCACGGCCATCCGACCGATATTTCAAGTTTTAGACCCTCGGACCCGACCTGGCAGTTCATTTAAACTAAGTGTATTTTCAAAATGAACTTTGAGCGCCAAGCTCAAACCGGGCATCCGATTTGGATTCCGTCAGTTCTGACAAGTCACTTTCATCTCCCTGATCGTGTTGGAACAATCGCCACGGCCATCCGACCGATATTTCAAGTTTTAGACCCCCGGACCCGACCTGGCAGTTCATTTAAACTAAGTGTATTTTCAAAATGAACTTTGAGCGCCGAGCTCAAACCGGGGATCCGATTTTGATTCCGTCAGTTCTGACAAGTCACTTTCATCTCCCCGGTCGTGTTGAAATGATCAGCATGGCTATCCGACTGGTATTTCAAGTGTTAGACCCCCGGACCCGACCTGGCAGTTCATTTAAACTAAGTGTATTTTCAAAAGGAACTTTGAGCGTCGAGCTCAAACCGGGCATCCGATTTAGATTCCGTTAGTTCTGACAAGTCACTTTCATCTCCCCGGTCGTGTTGGAATGATTGGAATGGCCATCCGACCGGTATTTCAAGTTTTAGACCCCCGGACCCGACCTGGCAGTTCATTTAAACTAAGTGTATTTTCAAAATGAACTTTGAGCGCCGAGCTCAAACCGTGCATCCGATTTGGATTCCGTCAGTTCTGACAAGTCACTTCATCTCCCCGGTCGTGTTGGAACAATCGGCACGGCCATCCGACCGGTATTTCAAATTTTAGACCCCCGGACCCGACCTGGCAGTTCATTTAAACTAAGTGTATTTTCAAAAGGAACTTTGAGCGCCGAGCTCAAACCAGACATCCGATTTGGATTCCGTCAGTTCTGACAAGTCACTTTCATCTCCCCGGTCGTGTTGGAAGGATTGGCATGGCCATCCGACTGGTATTTCAAGTTTTAGACCCCCGGACCCGACCTGGCAGTTCATTTAAACTAAGTGTATTTTCAAAATGAACTTTGAGCGCCGGGCCAAAATCGGGCATCCGATTTGGATTCCGTCAGTTCTGACAAGTCACTTTCTTCTCCCCGGTCGTGTTGGAATGATCGGCACGGCCATCCAACCGGTATTTCAAGTTTTAGACCCCCGGACCCGACCTGGCAGTTCATTTAAACTATCCGAAATTGGAGAATGCACTTTTGAGCGCCGAGCTCAAACCGGGCATCTGATTTGGATTCCGTCAGTTCTAACAAGTCACTTTCATCTCCCCGGTCTTGTTGGAACGATTGGCATTGCCATCTGACCGATATTTCAAGTTTTAGACCCCCGGACCCGACCTGGCAGTTCATTTAAACTAAGTGTATTTTCAAAATGAACTTTGAGCGCCGAGCTCAAACCGAGCATCCGATTTGGATTCCGTCAGTTCTGACAAGTCACTTTCATCTCCCCTGTCATGTTGGAACGATCGGCACGGCCATTCGACTGGTATTTCATGTTTTAGACCCCCGGACCCGACCTGGCAGTTCATTTAAACTATCCAAAATTGGAGAATGCACTTTTGAGCGCCGAGCTCAAACCGGGCATCCGATTTGGATTCTGTCAGTTCTGACAAGTCATTTTCATCTCCCCGGTCGTGTTGGAGCGATCGGCACGGCCATCCGACCGGTATTTCAAGTTTTAGACCCCTGGACCCGACCTGGCAGTTTATTGAAACTAAGTGTATTTTCAAAATGAACTTTGAGCGCCGAGCTCAAACCAGGCATCCGATTTGGATTTCGTCAGTTCTGACAAGTCACTTTCATCTCCTCGGTCGTGTTGGAATGATCGGAACGGCCATCCGATCGGTATTTCAAGTTTTAGACCCCCGGGCCCAACCTGGCAGTTGATTTAAACTAAGTGTATTTGGAGAATGCACTTTTGAGCTCCGAGCTCAAACCGGGCATCCGATTTGGATTCCGTCAGTTCTGACAAGTCACTTTCATCTCCCCGGTCATTTTGGAATGATCGGCATGGCCATCCGACCGGTATTTCAAGTTTTAGACCCCCGGACCCGACCTGGCTATTCAATTAAACTAAGTGTATTTTCAAAATGAACTTTGAGCGCCGAGCTCAAACCGGGCATCCGATTTAGATTGCGTTAGTTCTGATAAGTCATTTTCATCTCCCCGGTCGTGTTGGAATGATCGGCACGGCCATCCGACCGATATTTCAAGTTTTAGACCCTCGGACCCGACCTGTCAGTTCATTTAAACTAAGTGTATTTTCAAAATGAACTTTGAGCGCCAAGCTCAAACCGGGCATCCGATTTGGATTCCGTCAGTTCTGACAAGTCACTTTCATCTCTCCGATCGTGTTGGAACGATCGGCATGGCCATCCGACCGATATTTCAAGTTTTAGACCCCCGAACCCGACCTGGCAGTTCATTTAAACTAAGTGTATTTTCAAAATGAACTTTGAGCGCCGAGCTCAAACCGGGGATCCGATTTTGATTCCGTCAGTTCTGACAAGTCACTTTCATCTCCCCGGTCGTGTTGAAATGATCAGCATGGCTATCCGACCGGTATTTCAAGTGTTAGACCCCCGGACCCGACCTGGCAGTTCATTTAAACTAAGTGTATTTTCAAAAGGAACTTTGAGCGTCGAGCTCAAACCGGGCATCTGATTTAGATTCCGTCAGTTCTGATAAGTCACTTTCATCTCCCCGGTCGTGTTGGAATGATTGGAATGGCCATCCGACCGGTATTTCAAGTTTTAGACCCCCGGACCCGACCTGGCAGTTCATTTAAACTAAGTGTATTTTCAAAATGAACTTTGAGCGCCGAGCTCAAACCGTGCATCCGATTTGGATTCCGTCAGTTCTGACAAGTCACTTTCATCTCCCCGGTCGGGTTGGAACAATCGGCACAGCCATCCGACCGGTATTTCAAATTTTAGACCCCCGGACCCGACCTGGCAGTTCATTTAAACTAAGTGTATTTTCAAAAGGAACTTTGAGCGCCGAGCTCAAACCAGACATCCGATTTGGATTCCGTCAGTTCTGACAAGTCACTTTCATCTCCCCAGTCGTGTTGGAAGGATCGGCATGGCCATCCGACTGGTATTTCAAGTTTTAGACCCCCGGACCCGACCTGGCAGTTCATTTAAACTAAGTGTATTTTCAAAATGAACTTTGAGCGCCGGGCCAAAATCGGGCATCCGATTTGGATTCCGTCAGTTCTGACAAGTCACTTTCTTCTCCCCGGTCGTGTTGGAATGATCGCCACGGCCATCCAACCGCTATTTCAAGTTTTAGACCCCCGGACCCGACCTGACAGTTCATTTAAACTATCCGAAATTGGAGAATGCACTTTTGAGCGCCGAGCTCAAACCGGGCGTCTGATTTGGATTCCGTCAGATCTGATAAGTCAATTTCATCTCCCCGGTCGTGTTCGAACGATCGGCACGGTCATCCGACCGGTATTTCAAGTTTTAGACCCCCGGACCCGACCTGGCAGTTCATTTAAACTAAGTGTATTTTCAAAATGAACTTTGAGCGCCGAGCTCAAACCAGGCATCCGATTTGGATTCCGTCAGTTTTGACAAGTCACTTTCATCTCCCCGGTCGTGTTGGAATGATCGGCACGGCCATCCGATCGGTATTTCAAGTTTTAGACCCCCGAACCCGACCTGGCAGTTTATTTAAATTAAGTGTATTTGGAGAATGCACTTTTGAGCGCCAAGCTCAAACCGGGCATCCGATTTGGATTCCGTCAGTTCTGACAAGTCACTTTCATCTCCCCGGTCGTGTTGGAACGATCGGCATAGCCATCCGAACGGTATTTCAAGTTTTAGACCCCCGGACCCGACCTGGCAGTTCATTTAAACTAAGTGTATTTTCAAAATGAACTTTGAGCGCCGAGCTCAAACCGGGCATCCGAATTGGATTCCGTCAGTTCTGACAAGTCACTTTCATCTCCCCGGTCGTGTTGGAATGATCGACATGGCTATCCGACCGGTATTTCAAGTTTTAGACCCCCGGACCCGACCTGGCAATTCATTTAAACTAAGTGTATTTTCAAAATGAACTTTGAGCGCCGAGCTCAAACCGGGCATCCGATTTGGATTCCGTCAGTTCTGACAAGTCACTTTCATCTCCCCGGTAGTGTTGAAAGGATCGGCACGGCCATCTGACTGGTATTTCATATTTTAGACCCCCGGACCCGACCTGGCAGTTCATTTAAACTAAGTGTATTTTCAAAAGGAACTTTGAGCGCCGAGCTCAAACCGGGCATCCGATTTGGATTCCGTCAGTTCTGACAAGTTGCTTTCATCTCCCCGATCGTGTTGGAACAATCAGCACATCCATCCGACTGGTATTTCAAGTTTTAGACCCCCGGACCTGACCTGGCAGTTCATTTAAACTAAGTGTATTTTCAAAATGAACTTTGAGCGCCGAGCTCAAACCGGAGATCCGATTTGGATTCCGTCAGTTCTGACAAGTCACTTTCATCTCCCCGGTCGTGTTGGAATATTCGGCACGGCCATCCGACCGATATTTCATGTTTTAGACCCCCGGACCCGACCTGGCAGTTCATTTAAACTAAGTGTATTTTCAAAAGGAACTTTGAGCGCCGAGCTCAAACCGGGCATCCGATTTGGATTCCGTCAGTTCTGACAAGTCACTTTCATCTCCCCAGTCGTGTTGGAATGATCGGCACGGCCATCCAACTGGTATTTCAAGTTTTAGACCCCCGGACCCGACCTGGCAGTTCATTTAAACTAAGTGTATTTTCAAAATGAACTTTGAGCACCGAGCTCAAACCGGGCATCCGATTTGGATTCCGTCAGTTCTGAAAAGTCACTTTCATCTCCCCGGTCGTGTTGGAATGATTGGTACAGCCATCCGACCGGTATTTCAAGTTTTAGACCCCCGGACCCGACCTGGCAGTTCATTTAAACTATCCGAAATTGGAGAATGCACTTTTGAGCGCCGAGCTCAAACCGGGCATCCGATTTGGATTCCGTAAGTTCTGACAAGTCACTTTCATCTCCTCGGTCGTTTTGGAATGATCGGCACGGTCATCCGACCGGTATTTCAAGTTTTAGACCCCCGGACCCGACCTAGCAGTTCATTTAAACTAAGTGTATTTTCAAAATGAACTTTGAGCGCCGAGCTCAAGCCAGGCATGTCACGCCCCGAGAGCGGAAGATACCCGGAGACGCGTGGCGAGTTTATATCAATCATGTCAATCAGAGTATTACTGTATTCGACACCAAAATCAGAGATGCGCAAAAGTAAAGATAACCCAATCCATTAATTCCTTTAATAAGAATATGTCTATTACAAACCCTTGCAAATACTAGACTCAATAAAATAAAATACAACGCTTGACTCAAGAAAAATAGAGAAAAGACAGGACTAATTGACGCTTGAGTAGCTCTAACTCTTTCACTCTTGACCATCCCCTTCAGATTGAGTTCCCTCATCGTCGGACTTACCTGAAAAGTAGGGAAACACTAAGTGAGCGAACGCTCAGTAGAAAATTATATCTCAAGAACTAGCAATGGGTTTAAGTAATTACATCTTTCATGAATGCACTATAGCTATGCATGCTCGCATAAAACGACAAGATAGAGAGAGTGTATAACAATAAGATAGCGATGAGAACTAGTCATGAACTTTCAAGAACTTATATCAAAAGATATCAAGATATTCAAGTAAGTGTATTCATCATGTCATGTTGGAATTTGGCTATCACGTTCAAGCACGCAAGTATGCGATTACCCTTTTCCGGGTCACGCAAGTCATGTAATATCAAGTCAAGTACAAGTACAAGATTTGTGGAATGTTCAATCAAGCTAGCCATGCACTTCGGTATAATGCCAATACCGTGATCAATCAACTCCCATGGGCACAAGTACTTTCGGGTGCTCCTCCCAGGACCAGATCGGGCCCTATATGCGCAGGCATTAATCATGTATTTTAACATCCACTTTTGTAAATAGCCAATATGGAATTTCAAGAATAAAGCTTGTAGACATGTAGGATAAACTTGGATAGAATAGAGTCCAAAAATATGACACTTGACATAGAATGACGATAATAACGGTACAATCACGATTATCGATAAAACTAGGTGGAATTGGTTCCCTAACTTGGGTACCATGACAAGCAAGTATGGACATTCTTTATATAGAATTGAGGTCCACATGAACAGCACATCAATGGCAAGACGTCCTCATTCTTAATATAGAATTGAGGTCCACAAGAACATCATGTTGAATATAGAATTGGGGTTTACAAGAACAGCATCAAATGGCATGATAACCTCATCCCAATAAGAGAATTCTCATGATACACACTTTGCATAACATGAGGGCCGGTATACCATGTTTCTTTAGAGTGACATGGTAAAATAGTGTAATGGGTTTTTATGGTACAACCAGCTCAGTCGGCCTTGAGGGAATCCAAGGCTGCGAGGAGACTTACGGAGGTCTCTATGACTAACTTGCTAGTCCAAAGGAACGGAATGTCCAATGGAGAGCTTGTATGTCAATGAGAATTGAGGGTAGTGCGATAAAAACATCATGAAACATGGGACTATATTCACGGACTGGAATATAGTGCCGATATATATATATATATATATAACCCTTCGGTGACAGTAATCAGTGTAAAACAGTAATACAGAAAATAGCGACTTAAGCTAAGTCATTAATTATCCAATTCACACCTTACTCAGGGGCGTTTATTCACAATTTGACGACTTATACACTAGTCGTCCCTTCAATATTTCCATTCTACGGAGAGTCAATATTCTGGAATTTTAACAAAAACGCGCCCTGGACAGGGGCGTTACTTTTCAATTAGCGCCCTGGTCTGGGGCGTCAGTTCAATAAGAGACGACCTTGTGCAGGTCGTTAATTCAACAATTTATCAATTTTCAGATAATAACATTTCAGGAAAACAATTTCATGGTCATGACAAGATAATTAACAGGATTTCACAGGTATACTCATGCAATATATTAGATTCATGGTTACATAGATATTAAATTTTAAACGTGGGTATTTATTAATTACATGTAATTGACGACTTCTAGGAAGGGCGTCAAAACAATAAGTAGTGCCCTAGTGTGGGTCGCTTCTTTAAATTAGCGCCCTTGTCAAGGGCGTTTCTTTGTAAAATTACATAGAAAACATCTGAAACATAATAAAACTATATGCATGTATGACAGAAGGTATTACTAGCAATAGGAGTTAGTTTGGGCTACGTTCTTGAGAAAACCTACCTGATTAAGATCTGGGTGATGATTCGTGGAGAAAGTTGAAGAACAACGTCACTCTGTTATATACAGAGTATTCTGGGATTTATCTGATCAGCAGGTACCGAGATATAGAGGTTGAGAGGATGTGATTCCTACGCGTAGCTTGCTTTGGATGAAAAATCTCGTTCTTCAGTAGGTCAAGAAGGCTTTCCTACATAGAAATAAGATGAAGAATCATTAGTTTTTTCTTCATAATACTTAACTGAAGGCAAGGGAAGAAGAACGATGTGGACGAAGAACCCACGATCTTCTCTTAGACAAAAGAGTTACTACCTACTGTAGACTTCCTACATGAAATAAGATGAAGACATTAGTTTTCTTCATCATACATAACCGAAGGCGAAGGTAAAGCAAATGAAGAACAAACTTACGTTCTTCACGGATGACAGCAGCAACAGAGCTTCGACCAAATAGATTTTAGGGTTTTATGGACAAGGATTATTTATAGGGTTTTGGGGAACCCTAATAGAGTTAGAGTTTGATTAAGGGTAGTATTGCCTTGATAGAGTTCTTTCTATATTCTACTAACTCGTACCAATCCATAAACTTACCCTGGATGAGGTCTGGGTTCGAACGGAACTCGAACTGAATTAACGTCTTAAGTGAGGGCGTCGAATTTAAATTGACGTCTTGTCGAGCGTCGTTACTTATATAAACGCGCCCATGTAGAGGGCGTTTCATTTCATTTCCTTAATTTTATTTTTCCCGTCGTTTGAAATTTGACGCCCTATTGTCTAGGCGTCCCTTTTAAATTAACGCCTTATACAGAGGCGTTTCCTTTTGAATCAGCGCCTTGATAAAAGGCGTTATTTTCCTCTTGATCAATGATTTACTCATTTAGGCTCTTTGTCATCTATTTACTTATCTTTTATTTTTAATTTGATTTATTTAAAAATCTTATTTTGAGTAAACTTTTGTGAAAAGAGATACTTGAGACTCTTGTGATCAGAGTATACAGTAAACTGTACTCCATAAAGATAATGTCTCCATATTTTGAGTGCAAATACCACCGCGGCCAATTCTAAGTCATGGACGGGGTAGTTCTCTTCATGCTTCTTCAATTGACGAGAAGAATAAGCTACAACCTTTCCTTGTTACATTAGAACACATCCGAGGCCAATGCCAGAAGTATCAGTGTATACCTCGAATTTCTCTCCTTCCATCGGTAATGCTAAGACCGGAGCTGTAGTTAGATGATCTTTGAGATTTTGGAAGCTTCTTTCACATTCCTCACTCCATTCATAACGGATCTCCTTGCGAGTTAGCTTAGTGAGTGGCACGGCTATCTTGGAGAAATCCTTGATGAATCGCCGATAGTAGCCCTCAAGACCTAAGAAACTTCGGATCTCGCTAGCATTGGTCGGTCTTTCCCAATTTCTTACAGCTTCAACCTTTGATGGATCTACAGATAATCCATCTTTTGATATCACATGTCCGAGAAAAGTTACTTCTTCAAGCCAGAACTCACACTTACTGAGCTTGGCATATAATCGGTTTGTCCTTAATATTTGTAATGCAATCCTCAAATGCTCCTCATGCTCCTCCTTAGTCTTGGAATATATTAATATATCATCAATAAAAACCACCACGAATTGATCTAAATAAGGTCTGAATATACTATTCATTAACTGCATAAAGGCAGCATGGGCATTTGTTAGTCTAAAAGGCATAACAACAAACTCATAATGGACATACCTGCTTCTGAATGCGGTCTTATGAATGTCATCATCCTTGATCCTTAGTTGGTGATATCCTGACCGGAGATCAATCTTTGAAAAATACTTGGATCCAGATATTTGATCAAATAACTCATCGATTCTCGGTAGTGGATACTTGTTCTTGATAGTGAGATGATTCAACTGTCGATAGTCGATGCATAGTCTCATGGATCCATCTTTCTTCTTTACAAATAATACAGGTGCTCCCCACGGGGAAGTACTCGGTCTAATGAATCCCTTCTTAAGAAGTTCCATTAATTGCTCCTTTAACTCCTTGAGTTCAGCAGGGGACATTCTATAAGGTGTCTTAGAAACAGGTCCAGCACCAGGGACTAAGTCGATGGTGAAGGCCACTTCTCTTTGTGGGGGTAATCCAGGCAAGTCTTCCAGAAACACATCCGGAAATTCTTGCACAACTGGGATATCTTCTATCTTAGTTTCTTGAGCTTCCTTAATCATGACAAATGCAAGGAAAGATACACATCCTTTTCTTATTAGCTTGCTAGCTTGGAGAGTCGAAATAAGAGGTGACTCGCTCCGACTCTTAGGGCTAGAATAGACTAGTTCTGGAAAGTCCTTGAAAGTAACCTTGCTATTGCGGCAATCGACTGTTGCCTGGTATTTGGATAACCAATCCGCTCCCAGTATGACATCATACTCCTTTAGATCTAAACATATGAGATTGATAGGAAGATTTCTTCCTTTTACCAAGACTTCACAGTTTTGATAATGGTGAGTAATATCGGTTTCGTTTCCGAGAGGAGTAGATAAAATTATTTTCATCCATTCCGGTTCCATAGGTAGTGGGTTAGCAAACTTCTTGGAAATAAAAGAATGTGATGCACCCGTATCAAATAAGACATGTGCATACTTGGAACAAACTTTCAGTGTACCTGCTACTAGTCCGCCTTCTTCTTCTTCGGTCTCCTTAATTGCGTGAAGACGAGCGTTCTTGGTTACCGGGCGCTTTCCGTCACCGGTTTGATCATTAAGTAATGGGCAATCGGGAATTCGATGATCGCGACTCCCACAGCGGAGACATGCTCCTAGTTTCCTCCAACATTCTTCTGCTCTATGGCCAGCCTTGTCACAATGCTTGCATATTATATTCGAAGGTGTAGTAGTGATAGAGAAGGGCTTGGTCTTCTTAAATTTTTGGTCTTGAGAAGAAGTACCTCCAGTGCTAGGCCTCTTCTTGAAGTTGGGTTTAAAGGAACCCGAACTTGTAACTTGTTCCTTCTTATCCTTCCCACGGATTCTATCTGATAGCTCCGTGGCATCTTCTAACAATTGAGCTCGGCGTACTATCTCTGAGTAGACCTGAATATCCATTGGCGCCAGCTGGGTAATATATTGGGGCCTGAGCCCGTTAAGGAACCTCCTAGCTTTCATCTTCTCGGTGCTAACTAAGTGCTTAGCATACTGAGATAACCTAGAGAATTGTGCCTCGTACTCCGCCACCGATAATGACCGTTGCTTGAGTGCGGCAAATTCGATAGCTTTCTTTTCTTGGACTCGGTCCGAAAAATATTTATTGTTGAAATGTTCAACAAATTCCTCCCAAGTAATTTGGTCTTGATTTAAACTAGCTTCTATTCATTCCCACCAGCATCGGACATCCCTTTCTAACTGGAAGGTAGCTAATAAGACTTTATCTTGATCCGTGCACTGCATAACACGGAATATACGCTCCGTCTCCCTGATCCAGTGCTCTGCGTCGTCCGGATCAGTAAAACCCATGAATTTGGGAGGGTTCATGTTCTTGAAGACGTGGTGGAGACTTCCGGCTCGCTGTGCACCTCCCTGTGCTACTTGTTGCAGCACCTGAGTCATGCCTTGAAGTGTACGCTGCATGTTGCGCCACTGGGAACGTTCGGCATCCATCGTCCTACAATTACAATAACTAGATTAATACGTGATCTCATTTAGAAGCTAGCATTTCTATGTTAACTTTAATCCTTGGTTCTACCCAATCTCACCGGTTAAAGGTTAAACATATCCTTGGACTTAGGTTTTCCTAGGAATTGAATACCCTAGGCTCTGATACCACAAAAACTGTCACGCCCCGAGAGCGGAAGATACCCGGAGACGCGTGACGAGTTTGTATCAATCATGTCAATCAGAGTATTAGTGTATTCGACACCAAAATCAGAGATGCGCAAAAGTAAAGATAACCCAATCCATTAATTCCTTTAATAAGAATATGTCTATTACAAACCCTTGCAAATACTAGACTCAATAAAATAAAATACAACGCTTGACTCAAGAAAAATAGAGAAAAGACAGGACTAATTGACGCTTGAGTAGCTCTAACTCTTTCACTCTTGACCATCCCCTTCAGATTGAGTTCCCTCATCGTCGGACTTACCTGAAAAGTAGGGAAACACTAAGTGAGCGAACGCTCAGTAGGAAATTATATCTCAAGAACTAGCAATGGGTTTAAGTAATTACATCTTTCATGAATGCACTATAGCTATGCATGCTCGCATAAAACGACAAGATAGAGAGAGTGTATAATAATAAGATAGCGACGAGAACTAGTCATGAACTTTCAAGAACTTATATCAAAAGATATCAAGATATTCAAGCAAGTGTATTCATCATGTCATGTTGGAATTTGGCTATCACGTTCAAGCACGCAAGTATGCGATTACCCTTTTCCGGGTCACGCAAGTCATGTAATATCAAGTCAAGTACAAGTACAAGATTTGTGGAATGTTCAATCAAGCTAGTCATGCACTTCGGTATAATGCCAATACCGTGATCAATCAACTCCCATGGGCACAAGTACTTTCGGGTGCTCCTCCCAGGACCAAATCGGGCCCCATATGCGCAGGCATTAATCATGTATTTTAACATCCACTTTTGTATATAGCCAATATGGAATTTCAAGAATAAAGCTTGTAGACATGTAGGATAAACTTGGATAGAATAGAGTCCAAAAATATGACACTTGACATAGAATGACGATAATAATGGTACAATCACGATTATCGATAAAACTAGGTGGAATTGGTTCCCTAACTTGGGTACCATGACAAGTAAGTATGGACATTCTTTATATAGAATTGAGGTCCACATGAACAGCACATCAATGGCAAGACGTCCTCATTCTTAATATAGAATTGAGGTCCACAAGAACATCATGTTGAATATAGAATTGGGGTTTACAAGAACAGCATCAAATGGCATGATAACCTCATCCCATTAAGAGAATTCTCATGATACACACTTTGCATAACATGAGGGCCGGTATACCATGTTTCTTTAGAGTGACATGGTAAAATAGTGTAATGGGTTTTTATGGTACAACCAGCTCAGTCGGCCTTGAGGGAATCCAAGGCTGCGAGGAGACTTACGGAGGTCTCTATGACTAACTTGCTAGTCCAAAGGAACGGAATGTCCAATGGAGAGCTTGTATGTCAATGAGAATTGAGGGTAGTGCGATAAAAACATCATGAAACATGGGACTATATTCACGGATTGGAATATAGTGCCGATATATATATATATATATATATATATATAAAACCCTTCGGTGACAGTAATCAGTGTAAAACAGTAATATAGAAAATAGCGACTTAAGCTAAGTCATTAATTATCCAATTCACGCCTTACTCAGGGGCGTTTATTCACAATTTGACGACTTATACACTAGTCGTCCCTTCAATATTTCCATTCTACGGAGAATCAATATTCTGGAATTTTAACAAAAACGCGCCCTGGACAGGGGCGTTACTTTTCAATTAGCGCCCTGGTCTGGGGCGTCAGTTCAATAAGAGACGACCTTGTGCAGGTCGTTAATTCAACAATTTATCAATTTTCAGATAATAATATTTCAGGAAAATAATTTCATGGTCATGACAAGATAATTAACAGGATTTCACAGGTATACTCATGCAATATATTAGATTCATGGTTATATAGATATTAAATTTTAAACGTGGGTATTTATTAATTACATGTAATTGACGACTTCTAGGAAGGGCGTCAAAATAATAAGTAGCGCCCTAGTGTGGGTCGCTTCTTTAAATTAGCACCCTTGTCAAGGGCGTTTCTTTGTAAAATTACATAGAAAACATCTGAAACCATAATAAAACTATATGCATGTATGACAGAAGGTATTACTAGCAACAGGAGTTAGTTTGGGCTACGTTCTTGAGAAAACCTACCTGATTAAAATCTGGGTGATGATTCATGGAGAAAGTTGAAGAACAACGTCACTCTGTTATATACAGAGTATTCTGGGATTTATCTGATCAGTAGGTACCGAGATATAGAGGTTGAGAGGATGTGATTCCTGTGCGTAGCTTGCTTTGGATGAAAAATCTCGTTCTTCAGTAGGTCAAGAAGGCTTTCCTACAGAGAAATAAGATGAAGAATCATTAGTTTTTTCTTCATAATACTTAACTGAAGGCAGGGGAAGAAGAACGATGTGGACGAAGAACCCACGATCTTCTCTTTGACAAAAGAGTTACTACCTACTGTAGACTTCCTACATGAAATAAGATGAAGACATTAGTTTTCTTCATCATACATAACCGGAGGCGAAGGTAAAGCAAATGAAGAACAAACTTACGTTCTTCACGGATGACAGCAGCAACAGAGCTTCGACCAAATAGATTTTAGGGTTTTATGGACAAGGATTATTTATAGGGTTTTGGGGAACCCTAATAGAGTTAGAGTTTGATTAAGGGTAGTATTGCCTTGATAGAGTCCTTTCTATATTCTACTAACTCGTACCAATCCATAAACTTACCCTGGATGAGGTCTGGGTTCGAACAGAACTCGAACTGAATTAACGTCTTAAGTGAGGGCGTCGAATTTAAATTGACGCATTGTCGAGCGTCGTTACTTATATAAACGTGCCCATGTAGAGAGCGTTTCATTTCCTTTCCTTAATTTTATTTTTCCCGTCGTTTGAAATTTGATGCCCTATTGTCTAGGCGTCCCTTTTAAATTAACGCCTTATACAGAGGCGTTTCCTTTTGAATCAGCGCCTTGATAAAAGGCGTTATTTTCCTCTTGATCAATGATTTACTCATTTAGGCTCTTTGTCATCTATTTACTTATATTTTATTTTTAATTTGAGTTATTTAAAAGTCTTATTTTTATTAGGGTTGCTACAAGGCATCCGATTTGGATTCCTTCAGTTCTAACAAGTCACTTTCATCTCTCCGGTCGTGTTGGAACGATCGGCACGGCCATCCGACCGGTATTTCAAGTTTTAGACCCCCGGACCCAACCTGGCAGTTCATTTAAACTAAGTGTATTTGGAGAATGCACTTTTGAGCACCGAGCTCAAACCGGACATCCGATTTGGATTCCATCAGTTCTCACAAGTCACTTTCATCTCCCCGGTCGTGTTGGAACAATCGGCACGGCCATCTGTGGGGATGGGTCTATCTGATTTATTTTTAAAATTGATTTTTATTTTTTTATTTGACTTATTTATTTGTTTTGTTTATTAGGCGTGCCAGTCACGTGTGTGACAATTTCATTGTGCGCTCGATCTGACTTGGTCAGTCGATTGTGAGGTCCGAGTCAGGACCAGAAGTCCGTCATACCATAAAGGCTATGACGTTAATTACGTCCTTCCAAGGAAGGACAACCCTTGATTAAACGCCAAAATAGGAGGCCTCATAAGGCAAACAGATATTCATATACATAACTTTGAACTTCGTACCAGGCCCGGAAGGCGATTAAGAGAATAACATTAACCACAGAAACAAACTTTCTCGCTGAATCGACGGTTCAAAAACAATCAGACTCAGGGGAAAGGTGAAACAGAGGATATCAATCGCGGACAGGATGAGCCGCGATCATGACGGAGGTTTAGAACATCGTTTAACATTTCGGCGGCACTTCCCCATGGTCTGGATCATGCCCAGAGGGGAAATAGGCTATCACCCACGGAGTGCCGGGGTGAAAGCCGGAAGAAAGAGAGAGGTCGGTCCTCTCCACGTTACACATGTATGCCTTAAGGTGATGTTTGATTCTTCCCTCACAGGAGCTGGTGGCACTCATGCATTGGCATGGCTCACCGGAGCTAAGGGGGAGGCGCGTCGTTGTGACTTCGGCACGAATCGATGGAACATAAGGGAGTCTACCTCCCTTTAACTTTATCCTCGGGACACATCTGGTGATCCACGAATATCTCTGTGTAGGTTAGCTCTGGGCATTTGGGCTCACAGGATGGCAACTTAGGCTCTCGGCATGACCACAGATGGGAGGCTAAGGCTCCCGGCATGAGTGGCAAGAAGGTGGAGGTTCCCGGCGTGACCGAGGAGAAAAGTCCAAGAAGCTCCCGACGCCGACTTCCCGGCGCGCTAAAGATTCTCAAAGGGGGTTCTCGGCATAGGCTAAAAGGGGGAAGAGGAACTCTCGGCGTGAGGGTTCCCGGCGCGCTCAAGGCCGCGCTGGGAGCTGGTGGCGCCGAGAGGCAGGTGCCGAGAAGGTGGGTGTTTGGGCGCCGTGAGGAGTCCAGGATTTTTCGGTACCATGTTTTTAGGATTTTGAGGGTTTTCTGGGAATTATATGAAGTAGATTGGCTCTGGGGACTGGAGATGGGGTTTAACTGGCTTTAGTTGTATATGCTTCAAAGGAGGCCGAGAGCTGAGAGGGATTGGAGGGGAAGAGCCTCACACAGAGGTCCTTTTCACCATTACCATGCGGAGTCCAGAGGACGGCTTCAGTATTATCTTTCATCGGCCTGGGAGGATTTCAGCAGCACCTCCCCCGTACCTAGCGTATGCCAGGGAGTGATAGACGATCACCCACGGAGCGCCGGGATGAAAGCCAGAATAAGGGGGGTATGGGACCCCTAGCCCGTGTATGTGATCATAGCACCAACTTAATATCCCTTTGAGGCCATTGAAACTTATGCAGTGGCAGAGTTTCTCTGGCTCGTAAGGTTATGTAGGGGAGTTATCCCCAATGATGTTTATCCCTTAGGTACATATGATGATCTGGGGTATCCTTTGACAGGATGCAAAGCTTGGTTGATCGGGCTTCAAAGGGCATCTGTGTGGTTCCTTGGCCTGTAGCAGGAAGGCTTTCATCCGGGGTTCAAGGAAGGGAGGATTCATAGCGTAAAGAAAGGATGGCAGGAGGCGTAGTTCCCGGCGTAGGTTTCATTGGCCAAAAAGGGGGAGAGCTCTCGGCGCAGGGGTTCTCGGCGCGGTAATGACCGCGCCGGGAACCCGGCGCCGGGAGGCCCCCAGGCCGGGAAGGCTGTATCGCAAGAAGTTTTGTCTGGCTTGCTGAAGGGGCTAAAGCAAGGGGGATCTCTCGGCGGAGTAGTTCTCGGCGGGGAAATGACCACGCCGGGAAGGGGCTAAAGGGTTTATGGCTTAGTTGCGATACCCTGCTCAAGAGATTTCTGGGATTTCTAGCTCGGATTGAGGCAAGATCTAGGCTACAGGAGGGGATTACATGGGGGTTAGCATAAGTCGAAGGGCAGATCATCCATTATTGAATCCTCGTGGGACGTATGGCATTTTCTCTACTCACCTGCTGCTCAGACGGTCAAGAGATTGATGTCTCTGACCCTGAACGAGACGGGAGCTCGACAGACATCTATAATATCCGGGAAAATCATGATCCGAGGGGAAGGAAGAGGGGGGACAGAGCCCAATAACCCATTGAACGAGGGTTGAGGTTCCGTCTTCATCCTTCACCAGAGAACAGGCTAGGGAGGGGGCGGTCGAAACATGAATCGGAAAGCTGTAACATCTGGGCAAACCGATATTCAGAAGAACAACCGATGCAAGAAGGGGAGAAAGATAGCAGACATTCCAATCGATCGAATGCTCAAACGAGCCATGTTGATCCTTCATTTCATTGCATCTTCCCAAACCTATACAGATCGTAGAAGGTAAATGAAAGACAGAGAAATGGAAATCAAGACTGGAATCCTCCAGCTACATTGATACATCGAGAAAGCCTCGCCAGATTACATCAGAAGAAAAGAAAACAAAGAAAGGAAAGCATGGGGGAGGGCGGAGCATCGACTCCTCTCCCTCCCCGGCTACCCACCTGAATCTCCCTTTTTTCTTTTTCTCTCAGCTTCTTCTTTCTTTCCCTCTCGGTCTCTCTTCTGGCTTTTTTCTATCTGGTTTTCGTTTCTACTGTTCCTCCTCCTTCTTCCGTCTCTGTCTCCTCTTCGAAGGGAAGGGGCTTTATAGTCGTCCCTTTTTTACCTTCTCGGCAGGCACCTCACGGCGCGCCTCAGCTGAGGGCTTCCCGGCGCGTAGGCTCCAGCCTCTTGGTGCAGCCATTGGGCTTTGACAAGGTGGCTCCCGGCGCCACTATTACAGGCCCATTTAGGTCTCTTTGACCAGGCCTTTCATAGGCCCCTCACGTACATCAGTATCCAAGAGGGTCCCCCGTTGGTAATATATTTTGTATTGAGATCATTAGTAGGCTTTTCATCAGTCCGTAGACAGGGGTTTCATCAGTATTGCCATCTGAATGATGACAAAACCGGGCATCATTTTATCGATATCGGCACCTGAATGGTGACGAGATCGGACATCAGCTTTAGTTTGGGAAGACTTCAGCCGGGTGTATAATCTGTGGAGACGATTCTTCTTGTGTTCTGACTTTGCAAAAGCCTTTACAATCTTCATCTGCCGGTACCGGCTTCATCTTTATCTTACATCACATCTGTCAATAAGCCGACATCTGACTTACCATGACATGTCATCTGTGGATTCTTGGATGAGGCAGTAACACAGTTCCTATTAAAGTGTGCTAGGAAGTCTCATTAGTCAAGCGACTACTTCTTTGTTAGTGCTGCCATCTGAGTGACATCGGCACCGGACATCAGCTCGGCCGACAAAGGCTTCAGCCGGGTAAATGGTTGACGAGCTTCATCATTGGTCTTTCACTGTGGGTATGATCTGCTTCCACCCTTGTTCATTTTCAAGGTATCAACACCATCCGATTGGTATTTCAAGTTTTAGACCCCCGGACCCGACCTGGCAGTTCATTTAAACTGAGTGTATTTTCAAAATGAACTTTGAGCGCCGAGCTCAAACCGGGCATCCGATTTGGATTGCGTCAGTTCTGACAAGTCACTTTCATCTCCCCGGTCGTGTTGGAACGATCGTCACGGCCATCCGATTTGGATTCCGTCAGTTCTGACAAGTCACTTTCATCTCCCCGGTCGTGTTGGAACGATCGGCACGGCCATCCGACTGGTATTTCAAGTTTTAGACCCCCGGACCCGACCTGGCAGTTCATTTAAACTAAGTGTATTTTGAAAAAGAACTTTGAGCGCCGAGCTCAAATCGGACATCTGATTTGGATTCCGTCAGTTCTGACAAGTCACTTTCATCTTCCCGATCGTGTTGGAACGATCGGCACGGCCATCCGACCGGTATTTCAAGTTTTAGACCACCGGACCCGACCTGGCAGTTCATTTAAACTAAGTGTATTTTCAAAAGGAACTTTGAGCGCCGAGCTCAAACCGGGCATCCGATTTGGATTCAGTCAGTTTTGACAAGTCACTTTCATCTCCCCGGTCGTGTTGGAATGATCAACATGGCCATCCGACCGGTATTTCAAGTTTTAGACCCCGAACCCGACCTGGCAGTTCATTTAAACTAAGTGTATTTTCAAAATGAACTTTGAGCGCCGAGCTCAAACCGGGCATCCGATTTGGATTCCGTCAGTTCTGACAAGTCATTTTCATCTCCTCGGTCGTGTTGGAATGATCGGCATGGCCATTCGACTGGTATTTCAAGTTTTAGACCCCCGGACCCGACCTGGCAGTTCATTTAAACTAAGTGTATTTTCAAAATGAACTTTGAGCGCCGAGCTCAAACCGGGCATCCGATTTAGATTCCGTCAGTTCTGACAAGTCACTTTCATCTCCCCGGTCGTGTTGGAACGATCGGCACGGCCATCCGACCGGTATTTTAAGTTTTAGACCTCCGGACCCTACCTAGCAGTTCATTTAAACTAAGTGTATTTTCAAAATGAACTTTGAGCGCCGAGCTCAAACCGGGCATCCGATTTGGATTCCGTTAGTTCTGACAAGTCACTTCCATCTCCCCGGTCGTGTTGGAATTATCGGCACGGCTATCCGACCCCCGAACCCCGGATTTTCTCAATTTTTCTAAAGTAAATGTGTTTTAAAATTTCAAATGAACATAATTGAGTAATTCCATCAAAATAAAAACATAGTAAACAGTCACTTGTGCGGCCTGTGCTGTGGTGGTGGTGGATTGCTGAGGGACCATTCCCCCCTGGGAGAGGAGGCCACTGATTGCCTGCAAATTGATTGCCTGCTGGCTAGAGATCTCCTGTTGGAAATGCTACTGCTGCCGCTGCATATCAGAAATCTGCGATCGGACCATGTCCATAATGTCGTTGGCAGAAGTGCTGGGGGCAACAGAAGGTATAGTGAAGGCACTGCTACTGGTTTGGGCATAGCTAGAACTCGCACACGATGATATCACCGCGCTAGCGTCTAGGCTCTCCCCAAAACCATATAGTCGGCCTTTCTTCGGTACGCCAGCTGCTGCCACCCACTCCACCGGATCGAACTCCGGCTGCTGCGTGTCTCCCTCCCCGTACTTCTCTGTCACTGCTTTGCTATATGTTTCCTACAAATTGAATAAAATAACTAGTCAATTTCATATGAATTACATGCAGATTTAAATGAACGGTACAAGTTACATATGTAGATAAACTTACCGCTGCTGACTTAGCTGTCTCACTCACAAAATGATTAGTCCCCTTCTTTTTGTGTGTTCTGTCGAACACCTCGAGGAACGACGGAGGTCGATTAAGCTCCACAGCCTGTTATACAATTCATAGTAAAAAAAAGTCAAATATTGGGATAAATTGTAAGAAGATAAATTGTTATATTACTTACCAATTTTTGTTTATGAGCCGCATAAGAGATGGACCCACTCGTATGCAAATTTGAACATGGTTTTGACGCCCTGTTTGCTTTGGCTTTTTCAGACTTTTCTATCCACTTGGGGTCGGCAAAATGGTCACAAGATATCTCCCAATCCTCCTGCCTCATCCATAGAGGGTGGTGCGCCTTCCACAATTGTCGGTCTTCACTCCCCCCACTCAATTTTTTAGCGTGTGCTCGGGCCTCATGTATTTTCCTCTTGTAACTTGAGTGCATAGTAGACTCCCAGGCACGACGACATCTCGCCGCGTCATGTCCACATGTGAATTGAAAAGACCGCTGTAAATCAATTACTTTTCACACTTAGTATACTGTTGTAAATTGAGTTTGGGAAATACTTGAATTAAATGACGTAATTACTTACTAAGAACATGTTGTACAATGAATCGCGGACGGCCATCGAAATTCTCTGAAAGTGGATGCTGCCCCGGGCACATGTGCCAACATGAGTTCGGTGGAATGATGGACAGCTTTGTGGGGTTCAAATTTCTTACTGCAATTGCAAATGTCAAAATATTCATATTAGACAGTTGAAGGCTAATTAATGTAATATAACCTTATAGATTTACCCGGAGATCCAACACGGGCAACGTCTATCATGGGCCGTGCCTCCCTCGTGACGACTGCCGGCATCGTCAAGTGGCTGACTGGTGGGGGTGTGCCCTGTACAAGTGGGAGGTGGTGGGAGGGCACTGGGATCTGTAAGAATAGATCTTCACAAGTAAAACTAAGTGTATTACATTACAGATCTTTGAAATAGCATAATTAATTTTCATAAGTGCACAACAGGTGGGAGGCCACTGAGACCTGTAAGAATTAATTTTCATAAGTAGAACAAATATTGAAGAATTTAAATTAAAATATACATACCTGCAGCGGGAGGTGGTGGGGGTGGCGTCTGCACAACAGGTGGGAGGCCATTGAGACCTGCAAGAATTAATTTTCATAAGTAGAACAAATATTGAAGAATTTAAATTAAAATATACATACCTACAACAGGAGGTGGTGGGGGTGGCGTCTGCACAACAGGTGGGAGGCCACTGAGACCTGCAAGAATTAATTTTCATAAGTAGAACAAATATTGGAGAATTTTAATTAAAATATACATACCTGCAGCGGGAGGTGGTGGGGGTGGCGTCTGCACAACAGGTGGGAGGCCACTGAGACCTGCAAGAATTAATTTTCATAAGTAGAACAAATATTCGAAAATTTAAATTAAAATATACATACCTGCAGCGGGAGGTGGTTGGGGTGGCGTCTGCACAATAGGTGGGAGGCCACTGACATCTGCAAGAATTAATTTGCATGTGGAGTGATACAAATATTGTGAACTTATAATTAAAATATACATACCTGCAGCGAGAGGTGGTCGGGGTGACATCTGCACAATAGGTGGGAGGCCACTGACACCTGCAAGAATTAATTTTCATGTGGAGTGATACAAATATTGTGAACTTATAATTAAAATATACATACCTGCAGCGGGAGGTGGTCGGGGTGACATCTGCACAATAGGTGGGAGGCCACTGACACATGCAAGAATTAATTTTCATGTGGAGTGATACAAATATTTCCAACTTATAATTAAAATATACATACCTGCAGCGGGAGGTGGTCGGGGTGACATCTGCACAATAGGTGGGAGGCCACTGACACCTGCAAGAATTAATTTTCATAAGTAAAATAAATATTAGGAACTTTAAATTAAAATATACATACCTGCAGCGGGAGGTGGTGGGGATGGCGTCTGCACTACAGGTGGGAGGCCACTGAGACCCGCAAGAATTAATTTTCATGTGGAGTGATACAAATATTACGAACATATAATTAAAATATACATACTTGCAGCGGGAGGTGGTCGGGGTGACATCTGCACAATAGGTGGGAAGCCACTGACACCTGCAAGATTTAATTTTCATAAGTAAATGCAACATGTTACTGAAAATTAAAATAGATATACCTGTAGCGGGAGGTGGTGGGAGGGCACTAGGACCTGTAAGTAGTAATTCACATTAGATAAATGAATATTTTGCTAGAAATTCAAAGATACGCCGAGGTGGGAAAGCATTAATTTTCATAAGTAAATGCAACATGTTACTGAAAATTAAAATAGATATACCTGTAGCGGGAGGTGGTGGGAGGGCACTAGGACCTGTAAGTAGTGGTGGTGGCGTCTGTACAAGTGGTGGTGAGCCGACACTTGGACCTATAAAAAAATTATTTTAAGTTAGTAAATAATTAAAATATTTATATAGCTAACTTATTGATCAAATATACCTGTGTCTGAAGAAGATGCTAGCGAGGAGGGAGTAGCGCCCCTCTCACTGCCTTGTCTCCTCCCACTCCTAGTACGACCTCCTCGCACCATTTCCTTATTAATAACAAAATAATTAATACATATTAATCCACAATTATATAAGGCTAGACAAATGTTATTTAAAATTATGCTTAAAAAGTAAGAATCAGCTTACTAAATTATCAAAACATGCCTCCCTCATGTTGATATATCTAGCTCATCATCATCATCTTCGTCATCCATAGTAGCCTCATCAGATTCAAACTCTTCGTCTTCATCTGATTCTTCCTCCCCTCTAACATCAACATTTAGCTCCATCGGATCGACTTCTTCCACTTCATCTCGCGTACATAATGACAGTGGCTCATCAGATTCGTCCAGATTAAACCTAGAGGAACCGACAACGCCAACTTCGTCTGATTGATAATATTCAGCACTAGCAACCTCTGAGACATCTCCACTCATAGTTAACTCATAAGTGGGAAAGAGTTTTGAATTAACCCTGCAAACTGCCCACCAATCTCTATTCTTGGATGATGGATAGCTTGAATAGTACACTTGCTGGGCTTGTGCGGCTAAAATGAACGGTTCATAGGTCTTAAGTTTAGACCTATGCTTGACATTGACAATCCCATAATTTGTGTCATGTCGAACAGAATTAGGATCAAACCATTGACACTTAAATATGTATACATGATTGTCTTGTCCCAAATACTGAAGTTCTAAGACTTCTTCAAGAATACCATAGTAGTCCAATTCCACTTCATTGTATAAACTTCCCTTCACAGATACGCCGCTATTCATCGTAGACTTATTTCGCCCATAATCCCTTGTATGAAATTTGTATCCATTCACAATATATCCTGGATAGGCACGTGTCTGGTTCGAGGGGCCATAACTTATCTGTTGTACTCTTTGATCAGTAATGAGACCTTGTTCAACCTATATTCAAATTAGAGTAGTTAAAATAATAACAATTACCTCAACATACGTAAATACAAACATATATATTCATAGTTGACACTAACTCGGTTTCTCAGCCATTTGGAAAAAAACTTCTCGCGTTCTTTTTCAATCTCCACGTCCTGGATATTTGGACATTTTTCAGCTAATTCTGAATCAAATTGCCTGCAATATAAATGCACTACTACTTTAAATGAACTGCAGAAGATGTGAATTAAGAACTTACTCAACATAAGGTTCAATCTCGAGGCAATTCAGAAGAATATATATCTCAGCGGCGTGCAACTCTCTATCTTCGAGCGTGCGAGTCAAGCAACGTCCGAACGCACGTCCAGGATGTTTAAATATGGAGAGCCGATCGGACCATTCATCCACTCCCCCATCATCATTACGTGGAGGTCGAGTACGACGAGTTTGAATCTCTGGCTCAAAGTACATAGAACAGAAGTTAAAATTTCTTCAAGAATGTATGCCTCAGCAATCGAACCCTCCACATGTGCCTTGTTGCGAACTTTCATTTTTAATTCATGCATGCACCTACAACAACAAGTCAGATGGCAACGATATGTACCGGCTATGGACGACTTGTAAGTTAACAAAAATTGTCACATACCTCTCAAATGGATACATCCATCGAAATTGTACTGGCCCTCCGACGATAGCCTCATATGGCAAATGAACGACCAGGTGCTCCATCGAATCAAAGAATGCCGGAGGAAATATCTTCTCTAGCTTGCAAACGGTTGTGACAACTTTTTCTTCGATAGTTTGTACATCCCGAAGTCTGAGTTCAGATGCACATAAAATCTTGAAAAATTGACTCATCTCAGCTAGTGCTCCCCATATCTGCTTTGGCAACAAATCACGAAATGCAATGGGCAGTAGCCTCTCCATGAACACATGACAGTCGTGACTTTTCATACCATATATTTTCCCCTCATTAACATTCACACAACGGGCTATGTTGGATGCATATCCATCTGGGAATCTCAACTGTTTCAACCACTGGCATACTTCCTTGATCTGTGTATCATGAAGCACGTAAGTTGCTTTAGGCTGCACAGTTTTGCCATTTACGTTCTGTAGTTCCAGTTCTGGACGTTTACAAAGCATCTTTAAATCCATACGTGCTTTGACGTTGTCCTTTGTTTTCCCTTTAACATTCATGATCGTATTGAACACATTATCAAAAAAATTCTTCTCGGTATGCATGACATCCAGATTGTGTCGTACAAGAAGAGTTGACCAATAAGGTAATTCCCAAAAAATACTTTTCTTGTTCCAGTTGTGATCCTTTCCAAAACTAGGGAGTTGCCGTGTGCTACCAGACAATTGAACTACATCTGGTAAATTGTGCACCCGTGACGCCATATGTAGACCCGACACCCGTTGCAAGTCAGCTTCATCCATTTCAACAGTATTTTTTTTAAACGAGTCTTTTTGCCTTCGAAAAGGATGGTCACTTGGTAGCAACCGCCGATGGCAATCAAACCAGCATGCTTTCCCACCATGTTTCAATACAAATGATTTGGTATCTTCCATACAGTAAGGACATGCTAACCTCCCATGTGTGCTCCAACCAGATAGCATTCCATATGCAGGGAAGTCACTTATTGTCCAGATCAGTGCAGCCTTCATAATAAAATTTTGCTTCCTATATGCATCATAAGTAACAACTCCATCAGTCCATAAAAATTTGAGCTCATCAATCAACGGCCTGAGATATATGTCCAAATTTTTTCGGGACTTTTTGGACCAGGAATTACTAAGGACAAAAATAGATTTTCTCGCTTCATGCACATGTGCGGCGGAAGGTTGTACGGTGTCATGAACACTGGCCAACAAGAATAAGATGCCACTGAACCACCGAATGGATTAAAACCATCTGTGCATAAACCCAATCGAACATTACGTGACTCCCTTGAAAAGGCAAGATGAGTACGACTAAAGTGAGTCCAAGCTTCACCATCGGCAGGATGACTGATTATATCATCGGCACGACGTACTCTTTCGGTGTGCCATGTCATATGTCGAGCCGTCTTTGAGGACATATACAGCCGCTGCAGCCTAGGCACAAGAGGGAAGTATCGCAACGCCTTGTAAGGTACATCTTTTGCCTTTGAATTGACCCCCCCCTTAGGTTTGAATCTGTCATGGCCACAAATGGAACATGATATCTTATCTGCATCATCTTTGTAATATAACATACAATGATTCGGACATGCATCTATTTTCACATATCCAAGTCCTAAGTCATTGACCATCTTTTTTGCACGGTAAAAAGTTTCTGGCAACTTCTCGTCTCGAGGCAACATACTCTTGATCAAGAGGAGGAGACGGTCAAAACAAGTCTCACTGATGTGAAATTCAGATTTCAAGTTCAACAACTGTGACACTGCAGACAATCGAGTGTGCTTTTCACAACCATCCCACAGCGGCTCATCAGCATCCCTAAGTAGTTCATAAAATCTTCCGGCTGTCTTATTCGGCGCTTCCTCATGAACATTAAAACTAGGACCAGCAGCATCTACAACCATATCCACGTACCCACTTGTGCCTGCAATATTGTCGGGCTCATACCTCAAGAATTGCTCACCATGACACGTCCAATTCGTATAACCATCCACGAACCCTTTCGTGTACAAATGATGTTGCACATCCCATGTTGAACACCACCTCAAGTTTCTACAACTTGAACAAGGGCATCGAATGTGACCGTCGCGATCTATTGCTGCATTTGGATTCCCCAATGCAAATTGAATGAAACTCTCAACCCCAAGCTTAAAGTCATCTGACACCACCCGGTCAACTATTCTACGATACATCCATGAACGATCTGTCGACATTTTGCCTGCACCCAATAAATGACAATACACATCCTAACTTTCAAATCATTACTCATGATATTACACCCGACCCTTTCCTCACATCGTTCATCATAGACCATTTGCAGTTGGAAGAGGAATATTAATTAGATTATCACTTTTTAACCCATCCATGAAGGTTTGATCGCACAATCACTTACTATATGTGCTGCACGATTTGCTGAAAATTTCGGCATCATCTCCCCACACTTCTCCGATATACCAAAAATATTTATTGATTTTGAAATTTTCTTAAACACTTACAAGTAAGTGGTTAAGAAAACACTCAAAATCAATAATGGTATATCAGAGAAGAGTGAGGAGACGCAACCGAAATTCTCAACAAACCATACAAACACATATAGTAAATGACTGCCTAAGTGCGATCAAACATTCACAGACTGTCCAAACGGGACAATTCAAGACTTTGAGGTAGATATATACATTCTCATAAACAAATGAGAACATACACATCAATCCCAAAGTCTTGAACGGGAAGGCACATTCACACGGTTTTAACGCGCTCTCCTGAGGTGCGTGTAATGTTAGGTCGCACACACGCACCTCAGCTCACAGGGAATACCACATGCATTTATATAACAAAAAATTAAATAACAACGCAATTATCATTATGCATATATCAAATTAAATAACACCCGAATTACAAAATTTTTCAAATGAAGAACATCGAAGCTAAACAATCTACATTTTTGAGTCAAATTAACATCAAATTTCTATTAAAATCAGATTTAAAAATATATTTACATGCAATTAAAATCCACAAAGTTTTAAATCACAAAACGAATTTTTTGGGTATTTACCTATTGCTATAGAGAATTCTGATTTCTTTGTATTTATCCACATCTTTGTATATATGTACTACTTAAGATATGTGGTCATTCCATTTCTCTATATCTTCTTATCATCATAAGACAAGGTCATTCCATTTCTCTATATCTACTTAAGATATGTGCTTTCCCACCCTGTGTGTTCTTGTTATTGATCTTTTCTTTCTCCTTTCTTCTTCCTCCTCTGCTGGTTGTCCATCTCTGAAGGTATTGCGTTTCCTAACAAGGGTGCAGCTAAAATTGGAAGGCTGGCAGTCAAAATTTCTATCTCAAGCTGGTAGAGCCGTATTGATTGACTCAGTCCTATATAGTATGCCAGTTTTCCTTGCCGAAGTCACTTTTATCCCAAAGAAGGTGATCAGTTTCATTGACCGGCTATGTGCAAATTTTTTTTGGTATGGAGAGAAAGGCACCAAACGCAGTTTTTGGTAGGTGATCACTTTTTGATTTAGTGCATTCTGATATTTGGGGTCCATCTCATTTATCTTCCATGATGAGTTTTCTCTATTGTGTTTCATTGACGATTGTACTTACTTCACTTTGGTGTTTCCTATGCACTATAGATCTGACCTCCTCTCTATTTATCGTCAGTTCTCTGAGATGGTACACACCTAGTTTCATTGTCGCATTAAAGTACTTCGTACTGATGGTGCTCATGAGTACCTTTCCTCTGACTTTTGAGGCATCTTGTCTTCACATAGCACCCTACCTCAACAGTCCTACCCCTTACACTCCACAACAGAATGGAGTTGCTAAGCACAATCATCATCACATCCTTGACACTGCTCGAGCGCTTCTTCTCTTTGCCTATGTTCTTTGTGCCTTGGGTAGAAGCTATTCTTACTTTTGTTTATCTTATTAATATCACAGCACCTATGTTCTTTCCGAGTGTTCTCCCTACGAGTGCCTTTATGCTTCGCAACCTCTCTATTGGGATCTTCATACCTTCGGTTGCACATGCTTTGTTCTTCTACCTCCTCATGAGTGCACCAAACTCCCTCCGCGAGCAGTTAAGTGTGTTCTCCTTGGGTATAACATGGAATACCATGAGTATCGCTACTATGATCCTATAGCTCATCGGCTCTGTATCTCTCGTCAGGTCACTTTCTTTGAGAATATTCTTTACTTTGTCTCTTCCTCTCAGGTTTTGCTCAAGATATTTCTTTCTTATTTGATCTTGGACCTTCGCCTCTGACCATTATTCTGGGATTTCCTCTTACTGAGTCTTCTCCCGCTCCTTCCCCCTTGCCTCCTAAGCCTTCCTCACCTCTTTGGCCTCTCATTATCCATGTCTATAGTCGTCGTCCTCTTGAAACTAGAGATGTTTCTGTACCGTTGGCTGACAATGTTGGTGAATCTTAGGGGCAAGACGCGCCCACTTCTGCTCTTGTTCTGCCTCCTGTGGATCCTTCACGATGTAACCCTCCACATAACTAATATCCTCCTGATAGAGTTAGTCTTTTTTTGGTTGACCTCTATTCTCCACAGTTCTCTACCTTCCTTGCAGCCCTTCACACCTATCAGGAGTCTTAGAGTTATCGCCAAAAAGTTTAGTCTCCAAGTGGTGGCAAGCTATGGACGAGGAGTTTCAAACTCTTAAGCGAACTTAGACTTGGGATCTTGCTCCACTTCCTCTGGGTATTTTTCCTATCAGTTGCAAATAGATTTACAAGATCAAGACTAAGTCTGATGGTAGCATGGAGCGTCATAAGGGTCGACTTGTGACATGGGATTTCACTCAGGGGTATGGTATTGATTATGAGGAGACTTTTGCTCTAGTGGCCAAAATGACTATTGTTCATACTCTCCTTGCTATTACGTCTGTTCATCAGTGGCGTCTCTTTCAACTTGATGTGAAGAACATTTTTCTTCATGGAGACCTTTTTGAGGAAGTCTATATGCAACCTCCTCCTGACCTTTCGACACTGCCACTCCATGTCTATCGACTTTGCAAGGCCATATACGGACTCAAACAAGCTCCTCGCGCTTGGTTTGAGCGGTCCGTCAAGTTGTTCTTGATACTGATTTTCAGGTATGCTCTCTATGTCCGTGCATCTCCTCTTGGTCTGACTATCCTTCTTTTCTATGTTGATGACATGATCATTACTAGAGATGATGCTGCTGTTGTTGCCTCTCTTATGCACCGCCTCCATTATCAGTTTAAGATGGCGGACCTTGGGCCTTTACAATACTTTATTGGTCTTGAGGTTGCCCACTCCTCTTGAGGTTAGCTATTGTCTCAACAGAAGTACATCAACGACATTCTTCAACGTGCTGCTATCTCTGATTCAAGTATACCTGACATTCGATGGAGCTTCATCTCAAGCTTCGACCATCTGATGGTATTCCTTTAGACGATCCTACACACTACCATCAACTTGTTAGGGCTTTAGTGTATTTAACTATTTATCATCCAGACGTGGTGTTCATGTCTTGAGTCAGTTTGTCAGTGCACCCACTTCAGTTCATTTTGTTGCCCTTTTACGTGTTTTTCGACTTCTTCGTGACACTATTCGATTCTCCTTATTTATGTCGTCCATGACCACATTGGAGCTTCATGCTTGTTTGGATGCTAACTGGGCTAGTGAACCGACTGATCATCGCTCTACTACCATTTTCTGCATTTCTATCTGCTCATCTCTTATTTCCCGACAGAGCAAGAAATAAGTTATTGTCTTACTCTAGTCCTGAGGCTAAATACCGTCCCATGATGGACATCTCTATTGAGATCATTTAACTCCGTCGTCTTCTTCAAGATTTTGAGGTCCATTCCTCTACTCCTACACCTCTTTATTGTGACAACCGAAGTGCTCTTTAGATCATCGACAATCCCATCTTTCATGAACGGATCAAACATATTAAGATTGATTGTCATTTTATTCGCCTACAATATCTATCTAATACCTTGTCACTTCCACCCATTTTCTCCACTGAACAACTTACTAATCTCTTCACAGAGTCTCAAACGACTCCATCTTTCATCAAACTTATTGGCAAACTCTCGGTGTATAATCTTCCGTAAATTTGAGGGAAGAGCATCAAGAGAAAGGAAGAGAAAGATCCTTTGGATCCTATTGGGATTGCTCCTTCCTCGTATAATCCTTCCTTCTTTCTCCTTTTTCACTTGCTATATTTTGTATCCTTCTAAAAATAAGACTCTGGCCATTGACCTTACCCTCCATTGGGAGTCCCGTGAGTGTATATGTATTGCATACATGTTATGGGAGAGGCTAAGCCCTGCAATTCCTCCCTCTCTTGTTCGTATCACCAGGAAAAGATGGAACACCATAATCGAAAGCACTAAGCTACCTTCAGTAAACAATAGAAGCCTACGAACCAGTCCCCAGAGTCACGCTGGAAGCTTAAGCACCTACTTCACCAACGGTAGAGGGAGAGGGGGGCCTGCGGCCAACAGTAGAGGGAGAGGGAGAGGGGGGCTGAGGTGTGTGCGTGTGTTTGTGTCTCTGTGTGTGTGTGTGTGTCTGCAAGGGGGATGGGTGTTAAAGTTAGATGGACGCAGTCTATCTCCACGAAGTGTGGATCTAGAGGGGGGTGAATAGATCTACAGCCTAATTTAAAACCAGTTGGAGGTTCAAATGCGGAATAAAGGCAGATCTACTAAAACACTAACTCGAGTGTCTAAACTTAGCAAAAACACAAGCGATCTGTGAAGGTAATCAAGAGATTCAGTCACGTACGAGCAAACTCACAAACACAATGCACACAAGATTTTAGGTGGTTCGGTCAATGACCTACATCCACCCCACACTCAACCGAGTATGGCTTACTGCTGCGCAACACAGCTTGCGTCCGCTGGGCAATACAGCTTGGCCTACAAACCGCTGAGCAACACAGCTTGCTGTCCAGTGGAATCCTCCACTGCCCGCTGAGCAACACAGCTTGCTGTCCAGTGGAATCCTCCACTGCCCGCTGAGCAACACAGCTTGCTGTCTAGAGGATACACCTCTGTAAACCACTGGGGAAATACAGCTTAACCCGTCCGAGACCAAGTCTCGCCAGCTGAGGATTACAGCTTTACCTGTCCAGTGGAAAACCTCCACTGCATCCGCTGATACACAGCTTGAAGAACAAAGGTATCGAAAGCAATAAAATCAGAAACAAAAGAAATGAAGAAAACCAGACAAATGTAGCTCAAGTATGAGCAGAGTCAGCTCTGGTTTCTAAACCCAGAGACTGACTTTCAACCTCTCAATAGACTTCTCTCAACTCATCTCTCTCTTCTCGAACTCTCTCAACACATCGCTCTTTTCTCTCTGTATCTTCTTCTCTGCTTTTCTTCTCTGGATCTCGGTGGCTGCGACTTCAGACTAAGTCTCACTGTATAGACTTGCCACACTCGATCAGCCTTCAACAGAAGATGAAGACTTATATATATAGCAGCAGCAGCAGCAGCAGGTGGATAAGGGCGCGTGGCTTCCACGTTTTCCCGCCCAAAGAATTCGCCAGATCCGAGGCAATTCCATCTACGTGTCAGCATCTGCACACCTCGTCCTCCTGGGATCACGAGCCAGGTCATCAATCTTGATAAGAATCCCTGTCAGACAGAGTATCGGATTGTCAGGTTAAGTGAAGAACTCTGTATAGACTTTTCAATCGACAGACAGACAATGTATATACTTGCTCAGTGTATGGACTTTATTAAAAGAGCATGCAATGTATATACTTGTGAAACGTGAGTGCAATGTATAGACTTCATGTTTATGAAGCAATGTATAGACTTCACGTTCATATGCATAACAAAGCAATGTACAGACTTGGCGTTGTGAAAGCAGAGTTGAAGCAATGTATATACTTAGCGTGAAACAGCACGATGTATAGACTTATGAACGCTGTGCAATGTATGGACTCCATGAGACTCTAATGCAGACAGACGATGTATAGAGTTCTCAGTTCAGTCGTCAGTGTATAGACTTGAAAGTCTTGAAGCCAATGTACAGACTTTAAAGATGAACAGTTGGATGTACATACTTGGGAGATCACTGATGGCTGTACAGACTTTGGCGAAGCAAAAGGCTGTATAGACTTGGAACAGGAAGCAAGTATGAACATGGTGAGAATGTATACACTTGAAAGCTTTCAACATCCTCGGTGTATAGACTTAGCCAACTAGAGACACTGTACAGACTATGAAGTACAACCAGTGTGTAGACTTCGTTTCAAGCACCGTAGGTAAAAACCCAATGTATAGACTTTAAAGAAATGCATGCTACAGTGCAATGTCTAGACTTGCTATATGCATGAGACGCTGATGAAGACGGTGGACTGTATAGACTTCTAAATGCTGATGGACACTGTACGGACTTGGCATAAGACGCAAATAGAGACGGTCCAATGTCCACAGTTATGCTGTGTAGACTTAGTCCAATTGAGACGCTGAATAAGACGGACACTGTCTAGACTTTACAGTAAATGCATGTGCCAATGTATATACTTCAAAGCTCGACCAGTGTACAAACTTTAACAAAATGCCTAAGACGCTGAATAAGATGGACATTGTCTAGACTTTACAGTAAATGCATGTGCCAAAGTATATACTTCAAAGCTCGACCAGTGTACAGACTTTAACAAAATGCCTAAGACGCTGAATGAGACGGTGGGTGAGACGGTGCAGCTATAGTGGTATACATACTTCATGAGACGCTCACTGTATATGCTTAGCACCGACAAGTGTATAGACTTTGTGAAGCACAGTCCATTGTACAGACTTTGCAAGCAGTCCGATGTACAGACTTCAAGAGACTCTAGACAACGGATGATGTATAGACTTGCTAGTCTGAATGCCAATGTATGGACTTTGAAGTTCAGTTGGTGAGTGTACAGACTTCACCAATGAGACGCTCACTGAACAGACTTAACGAATGAACAATGCAAGAGACGCAATGCAAGAGACGGCTGTACAGACTTGAAGTGTAATGCAGTGTGTTAACCTATGAGATGCATAGAACACACAGACAATCTGATAAAATCAATTTCATCAAAACATAAATAGTGTTGCCAATCAATCAAAACAATGTGTTGCCATATGAAATAAAGTACATGTCAACACCATCAACACAGAGGAGTCACAACAATGGGGGCCACGGACAGGGGAAGAGAGGGCGGTGGAGGGGGTGGGGGAGGGCGGCCAGAGGGAGTGAGGGAGCGGGAGAGGGGAGAGGGAGAGGGAGTGAGGGAGCGGGACAGGAAAGAGGGAGAGGGATTGAGTGAGGGGGAACAGGATCGGGAGAGTAAGAGGGATTGAGTGAGGGAGGGGAACAGGATCGGGAGAGGGAGACCATTTACGGCGACAGCGATGATGGGAGGAGGCTGGCGGCGACGGCGACCGTGAGAAGAGGATGAAGGCAGCGACAGTGATGACGACCGTGAGAGGGAGGGAGGTTGGCGAATGGCATTGACGGCGAGGACGGGGGGGCCTCCGGCGACGGCGAGGACGGGGGCTCCGGCGGCGATGGGGGCTCCGGCGGTGACGGCGGCTCCGGCGGCGACGACCGCAAGCAGAGGAGAAGGAGAGAGTGAGAGGGAGAGTGGGGGGGGGGTGGAAATGGGGGTGGGTGGAAGGGGTGGGAGGAAGGGGTCGATGGTGGCGGGATCGATGAAATTTTGAGACGGAAATACGGGCGGACCTTATTTCCGTCTAAAATTTCAGACGGATTCGTTTCCGTCTGAATATCCGTCCCAAATTTGTGACGTATAATAAAGACGGAATATATTCCGTCTATATTTATAGACAGATCTTCAGAGAGAGTATAGTATGTCCTTAATAGAGATGGAATTTGTGACGGAAGCTAATCTGTCACAAATACAGACGGATTTTAAGACAGAAAATATCAGTCTGAAATATCCGTATGTATTCCCGCTTTTTATAGTAGTGCAATATTTTCTACAAATCCAAAGGATGTAACAACCTTATTGAATTTAAGGTACCATTGACGGGAAGCTTGTTTAAGTCCATATATAAATTTCTTTAATTTGCATACTAGTGTTCCACTCCCTTGTACTTCAAATCCCTCTGGTTGCATCATGTATTCCTCTTCTTCTAGATTCCCATTAAAAAAAGTAGTTTTAACGTCCATCTGATGCAATTCTAAATCAAAATGAGCCACTAGTGCCATGATAATTCTGAACGAATCCTTTCTCGAGACAGGAGCAAATGTCTCTTTGTAATCTATGCCTTCTCTTTGACTGAATCCTTTTGCAACAAGTCGGCCTTTGTATCTTTCCACATTACCTTTAGGATCACGTTTGGTTTTGAAAATCCATCTACAACTAATAGCCTTGAATCCCTTAGGTAATGTAACAAGATCCCATACTTCATTCTTATGCATGGATTCAATCTCATCTTTCATGGCATTCATCCATAATTTAGAATTATCACTTTTCATGACTTCCTTAAATGAGAATGGATCATCTTTAATACCAATATCAAAATCACACTCTTGCAAATATATAATGTAGTCATCTGAAATAGCAGATCTTCTAACTCTTTGAGATCTTCTCAATTCATTAGTAAGAACTACATCATTGTCATCATTAGTGTCATTTTGAACTGGAATATGTTCAATAATAATCTCTTTAGTGGGTAACAAAATGTCAGTTAGCTGATGATCTATCTGATCATGACCAACAGGCTCAGCTCTACTGTTAATTTGAATATTTTTAGGAAATGGATCCCTAATCTCTTCAAATTCCACACTTCGTGGTTTTGAGCTCCCACTATTGTTATCATTCTCAATGAACCTAGCATTTCCAGTCTCAATTATTTTAATGGTGTGTGATAGACTATAGAATCTATACCCTTTTGACCATTCTGGATATCCCATGAAAAAATAACTAATGGTCCTTGGGTCCAGTTTCTTTTCTTCTGGATTATACAATCTAGTCTCTGCTTGACATCCCCAAATATGTATATGTTTTAGACTAGGTTTCCTACATGTCCATAACTCAAAAGGAGTTTTTGGAACAGCTTTACTAGGAACCCTATTCAAAATATACATAGCAATTTTTAAGGCTTCACTCTAAAGAAATATGGGTAAAGATGAATTGCTAATCATACTCCTTACCATATCCATGAGAGTACGATTTTGCCTCTCAACCACACCATTTTGCTGGAGAGTTCCAGGCATTGTAGATTGAGGTGTGATGTCATTCTCTTCTAGGAATCTAGAAAATGGTTCAGGAATACGACCTAATTGACCATGTCTTCCATAAAATTCTCCACCTCGGTCAGATCTCACAACTTTGATTTTACTATTAAATTTATTTTCCACCTGATCTTTAAAATTTTTGAAAGCATTTAAAGATTTAGACTTTTCATATAATAGGAAAACAAAAGCATAACATGAGAAATCATCAATGAATGTGATGAAATATGTTTCACCTCCAATGCAAGGAGGAAGGGGACCACAAATATCAGTATGAATCAATTCTAAGAGTCTATCACTTCTCGTGACATGTTTCTTGTGAACTCTTATTTGTTTTCCATTTATACAATTGATACAGATACTAAAATCAGTGAAATCTAGAGTAGGTAAGACTCCATCTTTCACCAATCTTAATATTCTTTCCTTCGATATGTGTCTTAATGTTTTATGCCACAATATAGAAGACTTTTCATTGATCATACTACGTTTAATACCAACATTCACATTCGAGGCGAAAAAATATTGAGGGAATGAACTATTCAAATTTATTTTATATAGACCATCACATAACATCTCAGTACCTACTAAAATAGAATTTTTAAATAACCTAAACACAGAATTTCCAAAACTAAATGAATAACCTTCTACATCAAGTTTTGATAAAGAAATCAAATTTCTAGATACTGAAGGAACATAAAAGACATCTTAAAGATCTAAATGATGTCCAGTGTAGAGACGAAGCATGTAGGTCCCCACAGCCTTGACTTTGGACTTTGTTAAATTTTCCATCAAGATGGACAGCTCATTCTGGCTTGACTTTCAGTTTGAAAGGAATACCTGTAAAGAGTTTGCAACATGAATTGCAGCTCCAGAGTCAATCCACTATATATCAGAGGAGACATTAATGAAATTGGTTTCAAAGCAAACAAATGATTGAGGATTACCTCTTTTTTCAAACCAATTTCAACATTTTGGGCAGTCTGCCTTAAAATGCCCTTTCCTTCTACAGAAGTGACATTTGTCATCCTGCCTTACTTTATTGTCCTCTTGTCCTTTCTTTGGTGGGACTTTCTTTCCTTTTTCCTATCGTGGCTTCCGCCCCTTTGATGTCGATGCATAGTTGATGATCAGAGTCCTTTCTTGCTTTAATCTCTCTTCTTCTTACGCACACATGGATATGAGTTCATTCATAGTCCATGTTTCCTTATGTGTGTTGTAAGATATTTTAAAATGAGAGAACTGTGATAGAAGAGAATTAAGCATAAACATAATTAGAAAGGAATCAGAGATTGCCATCCCTAATGATTTAAGCTTTCCAGCCATGTCACACATTTCCATAATATGATTGCGCACTCCACTTATGACATCATATTTCATTGAAGTCAATTTGTTAGTGAGCATTCCAGCCATTGTCTTATCAGATCCACTGAACTATTCTTCAACAGAATTAAGATATTCTTTGGCACTTTCCTTATCAGGGATAGATCCCCTAATAGTTTTTGCGACTGTACTCTTAACTATCATGAGTGACAATCTATTAGAACGCTCTCATTTCTCAAATTGAGCCTTTTGATCATCAGTACTTGTTTCATTTAATGGATTGGGTTTCTCAATGCGAAGAGCTAAGTCTAAGTCTAAGTCTAAGCATCCTAGAGTAATTAAAAGATGCTCGTGCCAATCACTATAATTAGATCCATTCAGTGTTGGAATGTTGGACAGATGTGAATGAAGTGAAGCAGGAGTCATTGCTGCAAAATTATCATCAAACTCACATGACTATCATGATGCAGAATACTATTAAGACAATTCCAATTTAACACTAATCATTCATAGGTAGTATTGAAGCAATAATATCATGCTAAGAATTAAGTGCATAATAATCAGCAATAAGATACTATGACCTTCCGATTAGTTCAAAATAATTAACTAAGAATGCATAAAGGCAAAGACATTTCCACCTTTGGGTGAAGAATTCTTCATGTTTAAGCAGTTCTAATTAATTATTTATCTTTTAATTTATTATTGAATTATAGACACCTTCGGGTGAACCACAACTCAATAATCTTAACGCAATTCACACAATAAGAGAGGATAACATTAGTCTCTCTATGATTTAATTCTTAAGTATATTTCGGACCCTTCGGGGTTACACGAAATATGTTAGGAATTTAAAATAATTAAACTTGAATTACTAATGAGATCATTTAAAACATAATTTTAAAGTACAATCATGTCATGCTTGAAAAGAAAATTACATCATTGTATATATTAACAAGCATGAACAATTTATATGTAACGAATCTAAATGTCCAAAAAAAGGGTTTTTTGCATGAAAACCATTGTTAAAAGTGAATTTGTAAAAAATTTATTTCTAAAAATGTATTAGCAGGTATATCATTGAGTTAATTCAAATAGTGCATAAATGTCATTTAAGCGTGGTTTTCTTGCAAGTTGTTGGTAAAAAGAAGTGATATGCATGTAAATAAATATAGTATTTTTGCATAATTCAGATTACACAGTGATATACCTGCTAATACATTTTTAGGAATAGTTTTTTTGTAAATTCACTTTTAACAATGGTTTCCATGCAAAAAACCCCAAAAAAAATTGTAACCGGCCTTGATACTGTTGAATGAGCAGGGTAAATGAACAAAAAAAACCGACACAAAATTAAATTTTTACAATTCTATTTGCAATAATATCCTTTATTTGTATTTGCACCTAAATTGATTTATAAACAGTTCTTATTATCATTGAAGGTCTCTTAATGAACATAATACGCCCAGAGACTAATAATAAATGGGCGTTTAAGAGTTTCTATCATGAGGCCTAAAATGATAATAGATATTGAATGACTTAAATTATAAACAAATTTAGATAAAGGGCACATGCAACTTTAATAAACATCAAATATGTGCATTTTAAATAATCTGGGCAGAATAAAACGTAATCCAAATTTCATGAATTAAAAGGCCAAAATATATGTAAACATATTAAAAGAATTAGTGAAATCAATCGGTTAATGTGAACAACTTCTATAAGTAATTGGAAGGGTGGTCTTTGATTAAATGATATAACAGGGAGAAATGTATAAACAAAATAAATAACACTAATGGGTAAAAGGTCAAAGTCACTTCATCTTTTCTGGCATCCTTCCACGGTGAAACGTGTACAGGCGGAAGAATAGAGGCATCGGAGATGACGCAGCGATGTTCGTTGGCCACTAGTTCGCCCGTCGCTGGTCTTACCCATGGTTTGCCGTCCCGCCCCGACCCGCACGACCCGACCCGGCCCAGGCGGGCGCCGGGTCGCACGGGCTGGGGGTCATGGACGGGACGCACTGGACCGCATGGTCCCGTGCGTCCCGCCACGTACCGGTCCGGTGCGAGGCGGGACCAGGCTCGGTACGAGCGAGTCGGGGCGGTTCGCCCATTTAACGGGCCGGAGGGGAGCATCTTCCTCCATCTCTCCCACCGGCGAGCGGCGGTGCAGCGAAGTTGGAGGGCGGTCGACGATGGTCAGAGCGGCGGGCGGCGGCTTAGGGCGGCGATCGGAGGTAGGTGAAAATTTTTTTTTGTTAAATGGTTTGCGCCTGTGGGGGGCCGCCGGAGGTGGGGGAGGGAGGGGTGGGGGGGCGATCAATGTCGGTGGGGGGCGCCGGAGGTGGGGGAAGGGAGGGGGGCCGATCTGGCCGCCGAGGGAGGGGGGGCCGATCTAGGCGGTGGAGGCCACCGGAGGGAGGGGGGGCCGATCTATGCGGTGGAGGCCACCGGAGGTGGGAGAGGTGGTGGGGGGGGCGAACTGGGAAGTGGGGGCCGCCGGAGGTGGGAGGGGGGGCGTTCTGGGCGGTTGGGGGCCGCAGGAGGTGGGAGAGGGAGGGGTGGGCGGTGGTGGTCGGGGGGGGATCTGGGCGGTGGCGGCCGCTGGAGGGAGGGGGGAGGGTGGTGGCCGTGGGGGGGGGGGGGGGGGGGGCGATCTGGGCGGTGGGGACCGCCGGAGGTGGGAGAGGTGGTGGGGAGGCGGTGGTGGCCGCCGGAGGTGGGAGGGGGGTTCTGGGCGATGGGGGGCCGCAGCAGGTGGGAGGGGGAGGGGGCGGTGGTGGCCGCCGTGGGAGGGGGGGTTCGGGGTGGTGGGGGGTCGCAGCAGGTGGGAGTGGGAGGGGGGCGCCGGAGGTGGGAGAGGGGGGGCGGTGGTGGCCGGGCCGGGGCCAATCTGGACGGTGGGGGCCGCCGGAGGTGGGAGAGGTGGTGGGGGGGGGGGGGGCGGTGGTGTCCGCTGGAGGTGGGGGGGTTCTGGTCGGTGGGTGTCACGCCCCGACGCGGAATATCGAGGGCGCGACGAGTCGTAAACAAGCGTTTTGATCAGAGCATGTATAATTTTATTTCTAAAGTCAGAAATAAATGAGAAATGATACTTTTATTCCATCAAAATAAAGTTTACATTGCTAATTCATAAGCCGTAAAGGTAAATTACAATCTTCCAATCCAAAAGTATAACATTCTTGTAAAACACTAATGATGTACATAAACCTAGGTAAAAAGGAAAATCACTCTTTCACTCTTGTCCATTCCCTTATTCATTTTTATTTCCTGCAACAATTAACCAAAATGTAAGGTGAACTAAAAGCTCAGTAGGATTTTATATCTCTAAAAATCAGATAATCTTTAAGTATTTACAATTTAAGCAATTTTCTAACTTGTATCGGGAAGTGTATAAACATGAATGGATTTTTCAAGTAATTGAGATAATATGATATCAAGATGAATTTCTAAGTAATGACTTTGAACAAGTAAAGAATTTCATGTAATTGGTCATTTTCACGCAAGTCAAGTAATTCATGAAATTTTCAAGTAAACAAGTAAATAAGTAACAAGTACGAATACTGGAATGCCGTAAAATCTAGCAAGTCATGCACTTCGGTGCAATGCTACACCGTGGTCAATCAACTCCCATGGGCACAAATACTTTCGGGCGCTCCTCCCAGGACCAGACCGGGCCCCATTAATGCCAGACATTGGGTCAGTGGATCATAAGATCCCAAGTACGTTTAGACATCCACTTAACACTATGGCCAATGAATTTCAAGAATAAGCTCATTGTAAAAAGTACAGATCTGACAAAAATTTCAGAAGTTGCAAGAGAAGTGAATAATAATTTTAAGGATCCGACAAAAATTTCAGAAGTTGCAAGAGAATTGAATAATAATTTTAAGGTATCATGTTTAACGACATTAAGTCGTGGAATTTAAGAAAGAACGGTAACTAGGAAGAAAATTCAAGTAAATAGAGTTTAATAGAATTAATTTAATTCCATGGTTTAATCTTGTGTCCATTTGGTTTACAAGTGTTTAGACATGTTTACAGGCAATTTTTGTACATTAGCGACGTATTAGTTTAGCCGAAATAATGATTTATTATTATAAAAATCAGAATTTATAAAAATAGATATTTATGTCGAAAATAATTCTATTTTTTTAAAAATAATCTTAACATGCTAAAAATGATTTTCATATGTTACATTACTGGTAAGATGATAAAAATAAATTTTTCATGCTGGATTTAATTTTTACCATGCTAGAACTTAATATTTTACATGCTAAAATTAATACTTATCATGCTAAAGTAATTAACTTATCGATAGGATGATAAGATAAGTTTATCATGCTAATTACAAAAATTCTCTGATAACAACATAAATTTTATCATGCTGAAAATTATTTTTCTATATTTATTTACTAATTATTTGATAGAAAAACAGAATTATCACGATGAAAAATAGTTTTAATCTATTGAAATTACTTATATCATGCTAAAAATAATCCTAACATGTTAGAAATAATTTTATTATGCTGGAGGAAATTTTATCATGCTGTAAATAATTTTCATGCATCAATTTACTAATTATTTAATAGGAAATTAGGTTTAGCATGCACAAAAAAATAGTTTTAAATAGATTTTAACATGCTGAAATTAGTCTTTATATCTCAGTATGGATAAAATAATTTTATCATGTTGGAAGTTATTTTTAACATGCTGGAAATATTTTTCATACATGAATTTACTAATATGGTTAAAAATAGATTTTTAGATGTAAAAATAATTTTATTCTACAAAAATAATTTTTAACATGCTGTAAGAATTAAAACATACTAATATTACATTTCCTTACTTTTGGTGACTAAATGCATATAATTAATGTGGATTTCCAAATGATATCGTTCTTATTGTATAGTGACTTAAGTTTAGTCCCACATTGGAAGTTACAAAAAATTTCCTTGGCTTTATATGTTGGAGAGTTCACCCTTGGGAGGATCCAAGGGGCATAGGATGTGAGCTCGAGTTGTGAGTTAAAATTGAATGGATACGAAAATCTTAACATATTTATTTATTTGTGCCGTGCCGTGCCTGAGGTTGGTTAGTTTTGAAAATATTTTGTTTGACCCCTGTATATATTTATTTTTTTTCTTAACGTGCCGCCCCCGCCTCCGCCCCCCCCTCCCGAGGGCGCTTTGCGGCCTGTGTTTTTTTTAAAAAGTTTTTTTTATTTTTTGTTTGCTAGTTAGTTAAGGATTATATTATTTTAATTTTTTAAGCTTCTTTAGTCAAATCTCCACATGTCCTTTATATAAAAAAAAGAAAAATGTGGGATAGTCAAAAGTTTGGGCTGAGTGGGGTTAGTGAAGTTTGAATGTCAAATTTGAATTAAATATCATTAGAATAAATACTTTAATCTCCACCCTTGATTAAATGAAGGGTTAAGATTGATTAAGCCAAAAACCCTATAAATAGAGGGGTAGAGGGTTTCATTTGCATCCTTTGGAAGCTGGCTACGTGAAGTGTTGAAGAGAAAGTTCATAACTTACTAAGGAGATATTTAAACGTCATTAAGGTAAATGATTTAGCCTATATCCCTATAATTAACATAGATTAGCATATTTAAGATAATTTAGGGTGTGTTAATGAGCATATAAAATGATAGTCAAGTCTAGAGATCTTATTTCACCATGAGTGAAAATAGATTAGTCGAATTTCCATGAGATCATTAGTGTTAAGACATGAGATTAAGGGTAAACTAAAGTAATTAATGTATTATAATTAGTAACGGGGTATGATAAATTTAGAAAGCTTCCAGAATCATGAGATCTGAAGTTATGAGTTCTCTGTAAAAATTTTCATGTCTGATTCAAATTAATTTCATGTTTACAAATATTTTAATATTATTTTGAGGGTGTTTAATTATACTAAAAAGCTAAAGGGGTGATATTAATATATCTCAAATTGTAGGAATGCATCTTACTATGAATCCCGTGTGTAGAAAAAATTTCATGATTTTTGGATCACGATATTTATTTTAATGAATTTTCATACATGATAAAATATATAAATAATTATAAAGAAATTACAGAAATTAGAGATCATATTCATAAAAATCTTAGAATTTTACAGAAAGGTTCTTACGTTGAGTTTGTTGTATTATGAAAATATCAATAATTATTGATGTCTGTAAGTGATATTAAATAATTTTTAATATTTTATTAGAGGTATAGAATTATGGAATAAATAGAAATACTATATGGAAAATTTTGAAACTTTACCATAAGACTAAAATGCATGTTATAACTAAGTGATAAAAATTTCATCGTAGTCTGATAACATAATCTTTACTGGTATAATTACCAATGTTTAAGAAAATAATTAAAAAATTAAATAAATATAAATATTCTGTGAAAAATTCTGAGAAAATTACAGAACTGACATATGGTATTAATAAGTTACTTCTCAGTATATTTTAGTGATTAAAAGTTATCATTATAAATTATTATAAATTTTAGAAACTGATATAAAATTTTAAAAATGATGAAAGTTTTTATATATAACACTTATATCTGGAAGAACGTTCTGTAAAATTTTAGTAATTTGCTGATGATTTTAGTTATATTTAGTTGATTTATCACTCATGTTGTATTTTTGTTATTCTATTAAAATATTACAAATACAGTGTGAAAAATGATTAAGAGTTTTCAAAAATAAAGTTTTGTTTGCTACTATGAATGATGGTTTGAATAAGTATGGTTATTTTTAGTATACTTTGGATAAATTTCATCATTTTTTCATGCATAAGAAAATTTATATAATTCTGGAAAAATTCAAATTTCTGCATGAAAATTTTCTTGTGTACTTTTACATGTAAATGTGATATGCAGTAAAAATTTAATGATTTATAGAATATGGTAGCTAAAGTTAGTCAATTTATGATACATGTTGAAATACAAGTAATGGTGGGAAAATTCAAATTCCTGCATACAAAATTATGCAAAATTTTCTGTGCATTGTTACAAAAAAATGTAAGTTTCTGTAAAAGTTTAATGGTATTCTACATTTAATAGCTAAATTTAGTCATTTTATGATGCACGTTAGAGTATAAGTAATTTCAGAAAAATTATACTTACTATCTACAAAATGATGAAAAATTCATGTTCTGATCCTTTCTGTAAATGTATTGATTTCCTGAAATTTCACTGCATTCTGATCTCTGTAAATAGAATTGGTAATTTTTGATATATATACGTGTCATTATATTTGAATAAGTTGAGAAATTCAGAAAAATAAAAAAAAGCGATTTTCAGTAATGGTATATTTCATACTTATTATTCACAGCATGATATTTGAGTGGCATGTGTCCATTGGATATGAGTTGTTTATAAATAATTACTGTGCTGTTATTACTGCCAAATGGACACTGCCACTATAGGGGGAGACTAGAACCAAACTATAGAAATGCCCCTATGAGGAGGTTCACACTATACTGGCCCCGAGGGTAACGGGGATTGAAATCCTAGAGGTGGACAAGTACCACTGGTTAAGGTGGAGAGGACTTCTCCCGGTTCTGCGCAGTAACCAAGACGCATCACTATTTACCTAGGTGATCGAGTACCGACTGACTATCCTTCTAGTGGTGGTTTGGGCACTGTGTCTGGCTATTTATACCACTATTACTGTTTACGGAACTACTGCTATTGTTCACTGAGTCGTTATTAATACGACTATTTCTGCTCACTAAATTGAATATTGGAACTGTTATTATTGTTCATTGAATCAATACTGAAACTACTATTACTGCTAAATGAAATGATATTGAAATGTTATTGCTTATTGAACTGTCATTGTATTTTACTGTTATTACACCGTAAATGTTTACTGTTAATGAATCTCCAGTATATCGAATGGTGATTTGGAAAAGGGCAGATTATGTTTGTCTGGATCATTTCACTATGCGTGAGACTACTCCGCCTAGTACTGGAATCATTCGTTAATGTTTGCAAACCATGAATTCTTATTTACTTTGTCATTGATAGAATAAAGTTTTAATGTACATGTTTTCTTTGTAAAATGATAATAGCATGACCTATGATCATACAAATTGAAACTGGGTTAAATGTAATAATCTCATATGTATCTAATTGAAATTATGCCTAAGAATGACTTTATGAAATGAATTACCGTAAATCACTTTGGATATGTTTATACATGTTATGACTGGGGACTATGCTTAGTCTCTTACTGGGTCTATTCGTAGACTCACCCCGTTGAACATTTTCAGTAGAAGCGGTAGAAGAAAGCGAGGAGTGATCTCGCAGTGTTCTGACCGCGACTTGGAGTTACTTCGAGTCATTATCTTAGGTAGTTGTGTTATGAGTTATGTTAGTTATGTAAAAGAAAAAAATGTGTGTGAAATTTGGATTTGTAATAAAAGACTTGTGAAATTGTTACCTTTATTTTGATTTTATGTGGACGAAGACATTTGAATGTAAGCTGATGATTTGAGGAATTTTATTTCCACTGCAATAATATCTCAGCGTTTATGTGAAATTCTCAACCATAATGTACCGTTTGGGTTGTCCCATTGTGATGCTCCGATCAAAATCCGACGTGAGTCCTTACGACTAGACCGGGTTTGCGAGTCGGGGCGTTACAGAGAGTGGTATCAGAGCCCACGGTTGAGAAGTTACATAAATAGTCATCAGCTTAATCCACATTTCCTAAAAATCTTGAACTAGTATCTGTTTTGACGAAAACCTAACTGTATTATTTTATTGCTAGACCATGGCGGGAGGAGGTCGTCGTGCGGTTCAGAATGACGATACTCAGGAGGAGTCGAGAGGACCCCCAGCTCTGCCCCCACCACCTTTGGTGGACTATGGGATGTTCATGCAAGGCCTGGTTCAGGCTATGCAGACCCAGGCTCAGACGCAGGTAGCACTTCAGGCCCAACTCCAAACGCAGGCAGCATCACCCCAGGAGCAGGCTTTTGGAGGTGTGACTATGATGGAGAGATTTCGACGGATGGCACCACCCTCTTTTAAGGGGGAGAGTCAGCCAATCATGGCTAAAAATTGGCTCCGCGAGATCGAGAAGATTTTTTGGGTCATCCGGTGTGCGGATGAGGACAAAACAAGCTTGGCGGCGTACATGCTACAGGAGAGAGCAGACGTATGGTGGGCGTCTGTACTAAGAAATCAACCAGACAGGATGGAGCATAAAATTACTTGGGAAGAATTCACGGAGCTATTCACAGCAAAATACATACCGGAACATATACAAGATAAGCTGGAGCAAGACTTTCTGGACCTAACTTAGGGGCCGAAGACCGTGCTCGAGTATGAAGCAAACTTCACGGAATTATCAAAATATGCACCACACATTGCTACAGATGAAAGGAAGAAGGTGAAGAAATTTGTGGCGGGACTACGACCGTCGCTTCGGACCCGCCTAGTTACACTGGATCTTGTTACTATGAAGGTGGCTCGTGGCGCGGCATGTCGTCAAGAGAGTGACATGGAGTTATATCAAGAGGAGAAGAGGACTTCAACAAAGAGACCATCGGCACCATTTCACCAGTATGATAAAGGTAAAAAGGTGATGAGCAATCCGTCGAGATCGTTTGTGGCAGGGTAGACTACACCACCAGCATGGGGTAACAACAAACCAGAATGTAAACAATGTGGCAAGCGACATGGCGGGGAAGTATGCTGGATCGCCACGGCAGATGTCTCCGTTGTGGCGAGAAGGGCCACATGATTCGAGATTATCCGAAGATGATGCAACCTGTAGCGGTTCGGCCAGTAGTAGCAACAGCAGCTCCAGTGGCAGCCAGACCAGCAGTAGTAGCAGCTAGACCAGGAGCAGTGAGACCCGCAGGGAGACCACGAGCACCAGCTCGGGTGTTCGCACTTGCTAGAGAGGATGCTGAGCAGGCGGAGGACCTCACAGAAGGTACTATATCTATCAATGGGATTCATGCTAGAGTATTATTTGACACCGGTGCATCACATACTTTCATTTCTGAGAGGTTTGCTAGTCAATTACATGAAGAATTTGGAATTGAGTCAGTAGAACTAGACGTGCTGTAACGACCCGAGAATCCGATCACCGGAAAGGTCCGATAACCCAAGACTCGCACCGCCACCCACGAGCCCGAAGACTCGAAAGGGTTAAAAGGATGGTGTGGAGACTACACAAGTATCACAAATAATTGCAGAAATTAAACAGTTATAATGTTAAGCAGGAAATAAATTAACGTTTTACATGGTCCACAATATAAAATAACAATAACAGCTGTCCACAACTAGTACAGTGACAAGAAAGGAAAGTACAGCTACACGGGGCATACCCCGGCTCTGACCTCTGGCACTACCTCTGGGCACCCGCACCACGCTGCGCTCCTGACGCGCTCCCCGAAGGTGGCGTCTCACCTGAAACACGGTGAAAACACGCAGGGAATGAGTCTCGGAACAAGACTCAGTAGGGATCACTCGAACCCTACCTCGTAAAACGAGAAACCACTACTCTAACGGTAGGAAAGTACCTCGGAAAGGAAAGCCCTGTGCTCTACAGAACTAGACCCTACGGCACGCAAACCGACACACGTGCCATGGTACGAGAAGACCGAAACCAACGGTCGAACCGTAAAACCCGAAGGTCAGAAACACACGACTGACAGTCTGACACTCCATACTCGACAGGAGTACCACCCACTAGAAGCACAGCCGGTAGCGTCCCCTGACGTCTTATACCGCACCGCAGGTGAACCGCCTGACGTGGTAGGTCCTACTCGAGGCGCAAACACCGTACAAGTAACCACAAACAAGTAACTAGCTGGGGTCACGCCCGTCGACGTGCGTCCAACCGCCCCCAACCACGTGTGCACACACAGACCTTGCGTCACTAGGTCTGGTCCTCTGACCGGTTTTCCCCCGTAGCCGGACTCTGGCTACCGACGAGGGGCCTACGGTAACCGGTCCACAAACCGTCTCGAAAGGTGGGTGCCCGTACACCACTCCCAGGTGAGACCAGCACCTCGTACTGGTGGGCTACGACTAGTGGAGGGTCACTGAAGGAGTAGACTCTCAAGTCAACGAAAAACGACGTCCGAGTCCGACAACGTGTGGGAATCACCCCAAGCACTAGCTCCGTCAACGGGGCCACGGTCGGAGGAAAACGGACACACCGCCCACAGCCAAACTCATGACCAAGGTAAACGGAACCTCCGGATACCAAAAACACGGTCACGGAACTCCACGGGGTGCCCAGGACGCACACACACGGCCCAAGGGGAACACCCAACAACAGCCAGATCACGCTAGGGATACCTAGCGTGACACGGAAGAACGCGCTAGGGCCTCCTAGCGCGACAAGGGACATCGCGCTAGGGCCTCCTAGCGCGACAAGGCATGTCGCGCTAGGGGCGGCTAGCGGGACACGACAGATCGCGCTAGGGATGCCTAGCGCGACAAGGCTGATCGCGCTAGGACCCCATAGCGCGACAGGAACCGCCTCCTGTTCATCTTCTTCGATGAACGCGCTCGGTCGGGGCAGCGCGACCTCCAAGAACGCGCTACTGGAGTATAGCGCGTTCTCAGTCCGCAGCCGAAAACGGTAGAAACGCCCAAAATTCTAACCACGCCCCCATGCCTCCATAGGAGAGGGGGAAATCAAGGGGGAAGACCCCTGGGGACCCCTAGCATGATTCTAGGCCATCAAAACACGAAATCATGCATCAAATCCATAGATCGGGCGAGCTCTCCCCAAATCATGGAAAAACCCAAAAACGCTCAAACGATCCCCTCTCGGCCTCCCCGTGGCCTATAAATCGCGAAAAAGATCGGCATGAGGCTAAGGAACGTCACCCTACCTCAATGGAGCAAACGCTCCGCCGAATCAACCACGAATCACGAAGAACGCTTCAAACTTCACGAACTCCCCACGCTTCCCACGCACGCCGCACGCCCACGAGATCGCCTCGCCGTCACCCACGCGTCCGCGCCGTCGCCCCGCCGCCGTCCGTAGCCGGAGAGGGGTTCGCCGCGCCCGAATGGGAGAGAGGGAGAGAGGAGGGTGTCACAGTGGGAAGAAACGGAGGAAGAGGAAGAAGAAGAAAGAGAAAGGAGAAAAGAAAAAGAAAAATAATTAGGGCTTTATAGAAAATCTGAATTTTCAGAAAAATACCGAAAAATAGAAAAATATATTTTTGGAATCCTCGGAACGCACCGATCGCAACGGTACCACTCGTGCCCGGGTGAATCGCCCGGTTCGCCTGCAGCGAGCTTCCGAAGAAAAAGCCGAAACACACACCGGGAATCGGAAAACACACGCGGAAAAGCCACGGAACGCTTCCGGGCCTCCGAAACGACTCCGGATCGCGCCGATCCGAACACGAAAGATGTCCGAAACGAAATTTCGGACACAACGGAGCTGGACGCTCCGAGAACCAGATCCGGGACCCACGAAGAAGGATCCGAAAGGTCCGGGATATTACAGCCCTTCCCCCTTAAGGAATTTCATCCTCGAAATTGAGAACAACCAAAGGGGAAAGAAGAGGAAGACTCACTCAAACAGATACGGGAACTGCTAACGCATCTCATCCTCACGTTCCCACGAAGCCTCACCACCAGAGTGTCGCTGCCACACGACCTTCACCAAGGGAATAACCTTGTTCCGTAGGCGCTGCTCTCGCCTATCCTCCACGCGGATCGGAAACTCTGGGAGAGAAAGATCTGGAGTCACCTCAGGCCAAATGGAAAATTCGAGCACATGAGAGTCATCGGGCATATACTTCCGCAATATCGAGACGTGGAACACGTCATGCACCGACACCGACTCAGGAGGTAACTGCAACCGGTAAGCAACCTCACCGATGCGTTCCACAATCGCGAAAGGACCAATATAGCGGGGACTCAGCTTCCCACGCCGTCCAAAACGCATCACCCCCTTCATCGGAGAAACTCTCAAGAACACATGATTGCCCACGGCGAACTCGAGGGGCTGCCTCCTACGGTCAGTATAGCTCTTCTGCCGACTCTGGGCTGCCAACATGTTCTGACGAACCAGGTGCACAACATCCACACATTGCTGCACCAATTCCGGTCCCGTCAAAACACGCTCACCCACCTCAAACCAATCAAGTGGAGTCCGACAAGGACGCCCATACAATGCCTCATAAGGAGCCATGCCGATGCTCGAATGATAGCTGTTGTTATAGGTAAACTCCACCAACGGCAGGTGATGAATCCAACCCCCCTGTCACTCCAAGTAGCAAGATCTCAGCATGTCCTCCAAGGTCTGAATGGTCCTCTCAGATTGACCATCTGACTGCGGATGATACGCCGAGCTAAATGCCAACTCCGTGCCAAGAGCTCGCTGGAGACTCCTCCAGAATCCAGAAGTGAAGCGCGGATCCCGATCCGACACGATCGAAATGGGAATCCCATGCAACGGCACGATCCGCTCCACATAGAGACGAGCCAACCTGGACACGCTCCAGCTGACCTTGACCGGTAACAACCGCATCACCTTCGTCAGCCGATCTACCAGCAACCAAATACTGTCCTGTCCACTCGGGGTCCTCGACAACCCCACCACGAAATCCGTGGTCCCACTTCCAAGCAGAAACATCCAAGGGCTGGAGAGTACCGCCTGGTCGCTGATGCTCCGCCTTCACCTGCTGACAGATCAGGCACCTGGCCACAAACTCCGCGACATCTCTCTTCATGCCAGGCCACCAGAACTGCCTCCGCAAGTTCCGATACATCTTCGTCGCACCCGGGTGCACAGTGTACCTGCTCCCATGAGCCTCGCGTAACACCGCTCGACGAACCTGCTCCTCGGCTGGGACGTACAGCCTGCCACGAAACCTCGCAGCGCCGTCCTCGCCAAGTTCCACGTCAGCCAAAGCCAGAATCCGGGGCAACTCAGGGTCCGCATGCTGAGCCTCTGTCACCTGACGACGGATAGCAGGAGTGACAGTCAGACTCGCAAGCACTGCCAACCCTGGCTCCTGGGGAATTTTGAGCCTGAAAGAAACTTCGGGCACTTGTTCCTGTAGACACGCCATTCTTGACGTCTCCTGAAAAAGTCTCATATTACTATACGACGCCCCGCGACGGCTTACACAATTCGAATCACTCGAGTGCTTCCTTTTCTTAGGTCTTCTTCTGCCTTTTTCGGCATTCGGAATCGTCCCATCACGTCATTCGGACAGCGTCAACACCAGTCAGACGCATCAGGAGGTTCCAGAATCAGGAAGGGTGTCTGACGGGCAACCACCGACGTCTGATTTAAGGACCCGGGTGGGTCTTAATGGGGGCGTCCAGGCCCCTGGACGCCCCCATATTTTTAATTCATTTTATTATTTTCTCAGGGCCCAAACCAAATAATATATATATATTAATGGAGGCGTCCAGGGCCCTAGACACCTCCATAAAAACAAAAATAAAAAATATGTGTAAAATGCCAGTTGGCATAAAAAAATAAATAAATATATATATATATATTAATGGAGGCGTCCAGACCCCTGGACGCCTCCATAAAAAACAAAAATAAAAAAAATATAATGCCAGCTTTGGCATAAAAAGACAAAAGAAAAATAAAAATAATATATTTTGGAGGCGTCCAGGCCCCTGGACGCCTCCATCAACTCTCTCACGGGCGCCGGCCACCGAACGACGGTTTGTCGTGTGTGAAAAAATCCAAATTTTGAAGACGTCCAGGCCCCTGGACGCGCCCATTTCTGAATCACGAGACGCCGCTCACAAAACCAAGCGTTGTGCCAAACCGCGTGCGGCCGTCGTCGGTTTTCGGTGGACCTGTTAGAGGCGTCCGGGACCCTAGACGCCCCCACAAAAGTATTCCAAAAAAATATATAAAAATAGAATAAAATATTAATTCGGCCCCTGATGGAGGTGTCCAGGGTCCTGGACGCCTCCACCCTCAGGAGCTCTATAAATAGATGCCCACCCCCTCAGTTCTGGAAGAGCTTAGAAGTGATCCGATAGGCTGCCGGAGCCCAGAGGCTACGGAGTCATTTTCTAACCCGTGGGTTCTTTTGTAGGTGGAGGTTCTGCCGGCTTCTCGGGTGCTCACGCTCGCGAGAGGAAGGTCGTCTTCATCCACCGCGCTTCCACGTCGTCCCCACGCTGCCGGAGCTCCGCCGGATTTCACCATCGGCACATCCAATAAGCCAATTCTTTCCTTTTCTTCGTAGTTCTTTTGCATTCATCATCTTGCATCCCCTATCCCCCTTTATAAGGGCACCTTTTATTATACACTTCTTACATCCATCATCTCATTTTCCTCCTACTCGAGTCCGAGAGGGGTTTAAAAGATAACACCAACCAGGTGTGTGTCTTGCCATCATTTCATTATTTTTATCGCAAGGATTTGAATACTACACCTCCATCTTTCTAATCCACTTGTCATTTGTTTGTCGTTGTTTTGCAAGGGTAGCCTAGGAAAGCCCTCTCCGTCGGCCGGCCGGAGGGAGAGGAAGAAGCAACCCGCCATCTCTCGCCCTTGAGGTAGGCGCGATCACTTTCTTATTTTGGGGTCTTTCGGCCCCTGGCGATTACATCTTGTTTTCGAGGTCGCGGCGAGTCACTTCCCCAATGGCCGTTTAAATTTCCGTTCTTATATTCTCTTTATACTCTGTTATATTCTGCTCATATTCTCGAGGCCGCGGCGAGTCACTTTCCCAATGGCCGTTTAAATTCTTGTTCTTATATGCTATATTCTTATCTGTTCGTGTTCTCGAGGCCGCGGCGAGTCACTTCCCCAATGGCCGTTTAAATTCACGTTCTTATACGTTATATTCTTATCTGTTTCTGTTCTCGAGGCCGCGGCGAGTCACTTCCCCAATGGCCGTTTAAATTCCCGCTCTTTGTATTCTCTTTATATTCTGTCATCTTATTATTTGCTCATATTCTCGAGGCCACGGCGAGTCACTTCCCCAATGGCCGTTTCAATTCTTGTTATTTAATTTCTGCACCATTCCCGTCCCCCCGAGGCCGCGGCGAGTCACTTCCCGCTATGGCCGTTTAACCCCCATATCTTGCTATATCACACTTGTCCCGCTCGCCCCGCCGGAGCAATCTCCCGTGGTGGCCCATTCTCTCTCTTCTCTTATTTCTGTGTTGCAGCAAACAAACACCAAAAGAAAGAGGAGCCCGCGCGCGCTCCGCGTCTTCTCCGCTCTTCCCCGAACCGCGTGACGTCGCTCACAGATTGGCGATCACGGTGGGACCTCTACTGCTTCCTTTAGGCTACCCTTGCAAGTTCGGCACCACCCGTGCCTCTCCACCTTCGCGCCCGCGCGCGCCCCCATTGTGCTCACGGCAGCACTATCAGTTGTGATTAGTTGTTTGTTTATTACATGTCTGTTATTTCTGTTGTTTTCTTACTCTATATATCTGTCAGCATTCCATTGCATACATCCATTCCTCTTTTCTATCCTTTTTTCATTTTTTGAGGATCACCCTTTCCCGGTGAAGGAAGGACTCTCTGTTTGGGAATTCCTCTCAACGGACTAGAATCTCCTACACTGGGACCTCCGTAAGTCCCCGACATCGAAGAATCTCCTCTTCGTTCACTGGGCTGGTTGTACCATTGAAGTTCCCCGGAGTTAGTCATTTCATTCGTGGTGAGACGAGAGACCCTAGCTGACACGGCGGTGAAACAAAAATAAACTAGGGTCCCCATTTTGTGTGAACTTCGGATCTCGTTAAAAACATAAAAAAAATCATCAACATCAAAACACAAAGAAAGGGCGTAAAGGCATCCACTTGTTTGATAATCTCTGCTACCTACTTGCTAGTGTATATTTTTACGTTCTGGGAAAACTGTGAGCATATCTCACGAGTCTTTTGAGGAGAACCACCCTAGCCGTGGTTTGTCAGCCGACCCGCGAGTCTATGCTATGGACTCGGGTCCTTCTCATGACCCCTCGCATGAGGTGCAGGTTATTGCCGGGGAGACGTCCCCACCACAGGATATCACTTCCTTACTGGGCGTCCTCGCCAACACAGAGCTTACCTCTAAACAGCTCCGGGCCTTCCAGGCCATTCTAAAGGGGAAATCTGTTTCCCCCACGCCCCAGGAATCAACTCCGGCCATCGCACTTCTCCAAGAGTCCGTGCAGGCCATTCCATCTCCTTCATTGGCGCAAGCCATCCAGTCTCCCTCGCTTCAAGGTCAAGCGAGCCAACAACCACCCTCATTCCAATTCCCGTCACAATCTCGAACTCCCGTTGTTCCCCACACACCGCTTCAGCCAGGGCCAACTGTCGGTGGTCCGACAGCTCCCTCTCATTCGGGGTTTCCCCCTCAAGTCTCCGGGAGACAGTTTCTCCCCCAGTGGCAAGTGCCACCTTCACCTCCAGAGGAGCTCGCCCAATCGCTCCTCAATAGGTTCAATCGCATGGACGAACAGTTTCAAAATCTAAGAAGAATGGTGGACGTGAAAGCCACCCCGGAGGTTGCTTTGCCAATCCTTCCCGTCATTCATCTTCCTCCCTCTGAAATGCCCACGTACCGCAGATACAATGGTACCACCTCAAGGACTTCATGTATGAGTCCTCCTATTGGCAAAATGATCAAAGGTCCCTGGCATACCTCTTTCGGAGATCATTGGATGGTCCTGCGCTTGAGTGGTTCTATTCTCTGGAGCCCCGCGAGGCCGAGAATTTTGAAATAGTCCAGAGAAGGTTCTTGCAGAAATATAGGGACAGGGTCGGTCCCTCACTCTCCATTACCGACCTAGTGGCCGAAAAGATGAAACCCGACGAGGATTTTGTCCGATATGCTGATAGATGGAGGTCTCTGGCGGAAAGAATAAGGGATACCCTCTCCGAGCCCGAACAAGTGAAGATGATTGTGTCTAATGCAACCCCACAGTTCAGACATGTCCTGGCCATGAATAAACTTACTACAATGGAGGAACTCTATGAAAGGGCCCGGTACATCCAAACCCAGCTAAAAGACTCCCCCATCATGAACATGTTTGAGTCGCCGAAACCCAAAGTGATCAGAAAGACAGGCGCTGGTGTCCCGGGCGGAGCCACAGAAGGGGTCGTGATAAATGAGCAAGTCAGTGCGGTCAACAATGCCAACTATGCAGTCAACCCAAGGCCTCCACAAATGCCCCGACTTCCCCTTCAACCGGGTCCTTTCCCTCTTCGTCCTCCACCCCAAAATAATCCACCCCAGGATAATATGCCTCCATTATGCCAACCCCAGCAACAACAACCACAACCTCAGCAACAACAACCACCGCTTCAGTACAACCAAGTTCCACCCCCGGGGAACTATGGTCCCCAACAGCAACAAAGGAGGCCGCTTGGTCCCAAGAGAGCCTACTATCCACCATTGCCGGAAACCTTAGCAGACATTTTTAATGCCCTCATGGCATCAAACCAACTCGCCCTACCCAGAGAAAGGCCTGCGTGGCCACCCAATGTTGATACCTCCAAATACTGCGTCTACCACAGGCAGCCGGGACACACAGTAGATTACTGCTTCCATTTCGAAGATTACATCCATGATATGAATGATGAGCATCAAATAGATTGGGATGAGATGAGACGATACGTCGCGGCTCTCAAGGCTAGGAGACCCCCTCATAGGCCACAGCAGCAGTTACAACAGCAACAGCAACAGCAACCACAACAACAACAGCAGGCTCAGCAGGCCCCACAACAACAGCCCGACATGGGCATAATCCAGAATCCATTACCGGAGCACCAACAGCCCAATCATCAGGTTAACCCCATCTCCTCCTTCCCGAAAGTTGGGAGAGAGCAGGTGTGGCACCAGGAAAGTACCTCCATTCTTCCTACCTCCAACCCTATCGTCATGCAACCCCCTCACCTTGCCCGGGTAGCACCTCTCTCTCATCAACCCGCATCAGTATCACCATCACCATTTCCACTACCATTACGCCCTCTCATCCGCACCCTGACCTCCTATCAACCGACACTCTCCACTACGCCCTCACATCCTCTCATCTTCTCTCACTCCCCCACTTTACCATCCACCTCTACCACATTTACCCCTACGCCTTCTAAACCCCTTATCATCCGTCAACCATACATAACCCCGTCTTTCTCCACCGTATCACCACTAATGCCGTCAAAACCACTCATTAACCATCACCCACCTCAAAATCATTGCCCCCTTCAAGCCCTACCCACTCCTACTTCGTCTCCACTGCCACCTTCTAGACCCCTTATCCTTCATAATCCGCGCAATATCCCCTCTACCTCCACCATGCCGCCACCTAACAAACCCCTCATCAGAATCCCTGCTCCCGTCATCACCCCTGCTTCATCAACCATTCCTCCACTACTACCCCTCAAACCCCTGTTAAAACTCACTGCTACCCCCACAGAGGTACAAAAGCCGCAGCCAATGGTGCTCCGGAGTGGAAGGATTTTCCACAGGGTTTTCCCCCACAACAGTCAGAATCCCGAGCAATCTCAGCCAGAGAAGGATGATGCAGAACAACCAGAAAGAGCTATCCCTGGAACACAGTATGATCTATTGAAACACTTGGACAAGACACCTGCCCGGATCTCCATCCTAGAGCTACTTCAAAGATCCACATCCCACCAGGCGGCCTTGATGGAATATCTTCAAAAGGTCATGGTTAATGAAGACCTCCCCATGGATAAGATTTCGACCGTCCTGACCCCAACAGACACACAACCAGCCATCATGTTTCACAACTACGAGCTCGCTCCCAAGGAAGCTCGGAAATATGCATTGTGCATTTCAATAAAAATTAATGGGGTATCCATAAACCCGTGTCTTGTGGACACGGGTGCATCCATAAATGTGATCTCCATGAGCACTCTTCAGTTGTGTGGGGTCAGCGAGGAACAAATAAGACCTTCCTCGATCACGGTCACGGCTTATGACAATAGCAAAAGGCCGCCGCAGGGGATGATTATTCTGAAGGCTGAACTAGGCCCCATGGCAATTCCCACGGAATTCCATGTCCTCGACATGGACCCCACATTTAAGGCTATACTGGGTCGCCCTTACATCGAAGCCATGGACGCTGTGCCTTCCACCAACCAACAGTGCCTGAAGTTTCCTTACAATGGGAGAATTATTAAAGTGGTCAGTACACCTGTCCTTCACACAGTGGATGCTATCAACACCTCTCTGCCTTCTGTTTGGCCGTCTCATCGCCCCATATTGTCACTACTGGACGTACGTGATCCATCTCATGTTCCACTAGCACCAATGGAGCCGGTCAGGGCAACCACAACATCATGTCTCCCTTTTCACTCCAAAGGTTGGGAGATTATGAGGAACATCGGCTATCAACAAGGAAAAGGTCTGGGCGCACAGTTACAGGGTATGCTCAAACCGCCAAAGGAAATTAGGCCGAACCGCAGGTTTGGCCTAGGCTTCAAAGGACCGTTCAAGGCAGATTGGAAGCCCCTCACGTGGACTCTATCAAACCACTTCAACAGAGGGCTCGTTATTCAGATGGGAGATCACCCACGAGAAGCATATGGGGGATCACATGCTGTATATTTGGCCGAAAAATGTCCGAGGATCACCAAAAGAGGCAAGATCAAAGATCCGGAATGCGAGTGGGACAAATGGTTCGACATACGGGACATTTCCGTTGCACTGGAAAGGATGTTCTCATCTCCGCAGCTTGAAGGACCACCATTGATCTCCGAAATACCAGAGAATATTACCACTCTTGCCAAGGTTCCAAACTATCCTCGTCCTCGCCAGAAGGACGCTGTCATCGACGGATCTTCATCCGTCCTCAACATTGCTGATGTGACACAACCTCGGACCTAATGCAAGCAAGCACAATCGCATTCAAATGGGCCGAATTGGGCCACCGCTCTATCGACACTCACCCAAGCCCGGGGTAACTTGGCAATGCCAAGGTGAGGTTGAGGGGTTGGACCCTTGCTGGTAGAGGGCCAGTAAGGCCATGATTTGATTCCCAATGGATGTGGATGCCTAATTCAATGGGGCCGACAAAGTGCCAATGGCACCGGTTACTCTCTTCCCACGGTGATCACTAAAGACAACGGGACTTGAGGATCAAGCTCTCACTCTCACGGCCAACGGGATTATGAACTAATATTGAAAGAACAAGCATGAATTAGAGCAAGGTTATAGAGCACTTACTCGACTGGTTTGAAGAAACCGGTCCCGGTCGGAGACGAGGGCGAGCGGGGAGGCGAGTGGATCCCCACACGCCGCGTCGGGGTAGCTTGACCTGCCCAAACAAGTTACACCACTACACCTCTCGCAGGAGGGGGATCTTTTGGTGGGGGTTAATGAGATTACAAACAATACTACATCCACGCAGGGAGGGACCTTCAGCCGGCCAAGCGGGGTGGGGAAACTATAGCAAAGAACGAGGAATAAGGGTGGACGCCGAATCTGGTTGCTATCTGCGAGTCGGGACGGAGGGTCGGTGTTGCTGTTGTAGATCTTGATCAGGAATTTTTTTGACAACGAGACTAGAAGGAAAACCTTCGTAGCTGGAAGGGGATTGCCTCAGAATTTTCTTAATTTCTTCTGGAGTCGCTGCCGGTCGGGGCGGGAGCTCGAACAAGGCCTCTGATTTTCGGACTGGCAGTAGCAGGTCACCAACAGTAGGAAGACGAGGCTGTTCCGACCGCTCCTGAACTCCGAATGAGGTGCCGTCAGCTCCGTTAGAACCGTGGGAGAGTCCTCTTTGCAGTAAATAAAACGGGGACCCCAAAAGATGCCGGAGATGATCTGTGGAACCAGAAGAGTGAAGAGGGGTCGGTGCAGATTGTGGAAAGCAGAGTCGCGCGATTGTGGGAGAAAATTGGTAACTCCTGCTCTCGGATGCTGAATGGACTTCCGTTTCCTGATTCGGAAAGTAGACAGGCCGAATAAGAACTTTGCAGAAGACCCTGAAGCCTGATTCCTTCAGGGCTCGTCGCGGTGAAGCATTTCCTCCGGTTCTGGAACTCTACAGTGCCCGACCTGTGCAGTCGTGGGAGAACGGGGCTCCCGGGCAGCACCGAGCTCCGATGAGGACGAACCCACTTTCGTTGCGAAGAGGACAGACAGCCGCTTCCAATGATGGCTCTTGATCCTTCAGAAACGTCCGGGGGAAGCCGTGGTCGCCTCTGCAAGCTACTGCTCTTTTACAGATCTTCGGTTGAGAGCTGTAGGTTGAAGATGATGGGGGGGAATGGGGTATATGGGAGGGGAATGGGGGTGATGAGTGTGGGGGAAGCCCGGGCTGTGAGGGGGTCTAGGAGGGGGTGTTCTAAGGTGGGGGAAGGGAAGAATGGGGTCTGGAAGGGGGTCTAACAGGTGGTGGGAGGAGGAGCTACGAATTTGGGAAGGTGGGTGAGAGGGAAAGGGTCTTTGAAAATGGGTTTAAGGGTGGGATTAAATTTTGGTCTTGGGGGATGGGAAGAGGTATGTGGGGAACATAATAGGGGTGCTTAGGGTTGTGGGAAGGGTGCTTGGGGAAGTGGGTGGGGTAGTTGGGGGTTGGGAGGTGGAGCTAGGATTGGTGGAAGCTCTCTTGGGACTAGGGGGTGGAGTAATGGGATGTGTGGGGAAGGGGAGTGGTCTTTAATGGGGGTAGGTGGGAGAGTGGTGGTTGGGAAGGGAGGAGAGAGAAGATTTTCGGATTTGGGTGTAGAGGAGAGAGAAAGAGGGGTGAAAGAGAGAGATTAAGAGAGGAATGGGTGGGGAATCTCTCCCCTAGGGTTTCTCACCCAAAAATTGTTGGAATCACTCCACTAAACTAAGCTTTGGACTCTCAAATGACATTTTTTTCATTGATTGATTCATTCCCTCCAAATGAAGGAAATGGGGCCCTATATATAGGAAACCCACATTTTACAATAAGTCCCTTACAAAAGACTCAATAATAAATAACCGAAGGGGTAGGGGGGGCTCATGGGTCAAGCCCGAAGAATTGGGCCCAATAGCACATTACACAATCTAATGACACTCAAACTTAGGAAAATAAATGCAAGACCTAGGAACATGACTCAAATAAAAGGGAAAATACATCAAATGACTCAAATAAAATTACATAGGACTCAAAATTAAATGACTAAACCATGCCGGATGCAACCGGGGCGAGGAGACGAGCTGTGAACGTGGGCATGGGAGGTGATGTCCCCATCATACTCCCGGGGTGCGGAGAACTCGACTCTGTCGAGTAAGTGTCCTTCCCTCCTTGGAGGGTGTAGAAGTGGTACATCCCTCAAGTCTTCCGAACGAGACTGATCCATCCACCTGCCGAGATAGCGCTCGTATACCTTGCTCCGAGTGGTAGTGACTTGTTCATCCAATATTTGTTCAATTTGTTCACGCTGGGCTCTCTTGGCTGGTGGTCTTTCCTCACGGGTGGGTGCTCTCTCAAGGGAAGACGTAGGCTCAATCTCCTCACTAGGTACCACCGTGGGTCCCTTATATGACACTAGGTCGGCAACATTGAATGTGGGACTTATTCTATACTCCTCAGGGAGATCTAACTCGTAGGCATTTGCACCAATGCGCCTCAAGACCTGGAAGGGACCAGCCCCACGTGGCCTCAGTTTAGAGTTGGCTCCCGGGGAGAGCCTCTCCGTCCTTACCATCACAAAGTCACCCTCATGGAATTCTTGGTGACGCCGATGAGAGTCGGCCCGCCTCTTATAAGGCTCATTCTTTTTGCTTATGTGCTTGCAAAGGCTTTCATGTAATTTTGTGAATGTTGACATTCTAGAGGTGATGGGTGGACCTGGGCAACCAAAAGTAGACCAATCATGCTTTGATGCCAAGAAGACTTTAATGGATTTTGGAGGGCCGGGGCAACCATATGTGGACTTATCATGCAAAGTGGTGATGAATGTAGGGGGACCTGGACATCCGTAGATGCTTTTGACATGCTTAAGACCCATGATGCATGAAGGTGGACCATGACATCCAAATATGAACCACTCATACTTTCTACTTGACATGTGGGTGATATGAATGAATGGACCCAATATAGTGTTCATGCCAAGGGGTATGGTAAGCCTAGACACATGCATGCTTTTCCCAAATGTGACTTCCATATGTATAGGTGTGGGACAACCCTTGAACTCCCATTGGAAAGGATCGAATGGATCTAAGAAGGTGGTCATCATGGGGTGGGGCAAAACTTTATTACCTAGGGATATGTGGCCCAAGGTCATGGCTCCCAAGGAGTAACCCGGGTCTAAGATGGAGTGAATTGGGTCAAACATTGTGAGTTGGTTTAGGGAAAGGTGGGTGGTGGATAAAGTGTTTGGGTCACACGAGTCTCTTGACTCCCATTGGAATGGATCATATTGATCATAAAATGGGTTACCTAAGGGGAGGAACTCCATGTCCTCAAGATCCTCAAAAAGTGCTAAGTCATCCTTCTCCATGATAGTTGGGCCAATGTTCTTGGCAAGTGGGTCAGCCATGAGTGGAGGGCTTGACTTTCTACCCGAGATAAGAAGCTCTAAATCGAGGAGAAGGTTGGGCTCATCGGGTGTAGGTAGGAATAGAAGGAGGTCGCTAGTTTAGCAACCAATGGTGCAAACCGAGGTGATAGACCCTATGCATAGGTGTAGGAGGCTAAGGCTCTTAGGTTGTTCTACCATAGGGGTCAACATGCTAGTCATCTCTAATTGCCATGCTATGTCCTTGAGAAGGTCCTCTAAGGTCTCCACTTGATAGGATGCTTGGATTGTGGTGTGATAGGAGAAGAAGGGCACTAAGGGAAGGTCTTGTTCTATGGGAGGAAAAACATGGGCCCGGATCTCTCTAATTGGGCTCTCCTTTAGCCAACTAACAATGGGTTCTCCTAAGATGAGCTTGGTCCCAACTAGAGAGGGTGATGTACGGTGAGGAACATCGTGTGATGTTTCTTTCTCAACTTGGACTTGGGTTCCCTCCAAGGTGGGGAGTGGGTTTAGAGTGTCCTCAACTATTGAATTGGGTATGAGTTCTTCTACCAAGGAGGTGAGGGGGTCTTTTGGGGTGATGAGGGTTGGTGTGTGGTGATCCCGGGGTGGAGGGTAAAGAGAAACTTGGATTGGGATTGGTAGAGTGGGGTTTGGGAGTGGAAGTAGTGGAGGCTTTGGTGGGAGTTGGATTGGGGTAGGGAGAGGAAGATGGGTGGGTTGAAGGGGTTTGGGTTGATTGGTTTTGGGAGGAGTGTCCCCTTTTGGGGGTGATGGAGAGGTAGTGGTGAGGGTTACCATGGGCCTAGGTGGAGAGTTGGTCATGGGGCCCAATTGGGTATGGAGACCTATGGTTGTGGTGTGGACTACTTCTTCCAAAGCTAATGGAGTGGGAAGGTTCTTTGATGGTGGGGTGATGATGGCCGGAGTATGGTGCACCCGGGGTGATGAACAAGGGTGGGATTCCCGCGGGTGGGAGAATAAAAGGTTGTTGAATTTAAAGGTTCCCGAAAGGTGTGGCGGATGCACTAGGCAAGTCCGACGTGTTGGGTCGATGTCGGCATTCCTTTCAACTAACCATTTCTTACCTAGGATTATACATGGACCCGCCAATGTTCCCTTTTGACACCAAGCCCCATCCAAATACTTAGTCTTCCCAAACCATTTATGGAATTCAATAAAGACTTGGTCTCCATTGTGCACAATTTATCCGGTCCTACAAAGGGAGGTAATGATATCGGGGGACACCCAATTTTCAGATTCTAGGTCAATGAAATCAATTTCTACGGGCTCTCCATTAGGTAAGCATGCATGGGATATGATTGGGAGAGGGGCCATGTGACCCAAGACTCAATGTTAACAATGATGGGTTGACAATGCACGGTTCGGACAAGAATGCAAGCATGCCCGAGGACTTGACTTGTAGAGACAAGTCAATAACCTGGCTCTGATACCAATTGATGTGACACAACCTCGGACCTAATGCAAGCAAGCACAATCGCATTCAAATGGGCCGAATTGGGCCACCGCTCTATCGACACTCACCCAAGCCCGGGGTAACTTGGCAATGCCAAGGTGAGGTTGAGGGGTTGGACCCTTGCTGGTAGAGGGCCAGCAAGGCCATGATTTGATTCCCAATGGATGTGGATGCCTAATTCAATGGGGCCGACAAAGTGCCAATGGCACCGGTTACTCTCTTCCCACGGTGATCACTCAAGACAACGGGGCTTGAGGATCAAGCTCTCACTCTCACGGCCAGCGGAATTATGAACTAATATTGAAAGAACAAGCATGAATTAGAGCAAGGTTATAGAGCACTTACTCGACCGGTTTGAAGAAACCGGTCCCGGTCGGAGACGAGGGCGAGCGGGGAGGCGAGTGGATCCCCACACGCCGCGTCGGGATAGCTTGACCTGCCCAAACAAGTTACACCACTACACCTCTCGCAGGAGGGGAATCTTGGGGTGGGGGTTAATGAGATTACAAACAATACTACCTCAACGCAGGGAGGGACCTTCAGCCGGCCAAGCGGGGTGGGGAAACTATAGCAAAGAACGAGGAATAAGGGTGGACGCCGAATCTGCTTGCTATCTACGAGTCGGGACAGAGGGTCGGTGTTGCTGTTGTAGATCTTGATTAGGAATTTTGTTGACAACGAGACTAGAAGGAAAACCTTCGTAGCTGGAAGGGGATTGCCTCAGAATTTTCTTAATTTCTTCTGGAGTCGCTGCCGGTCGGGGCGGGAGCTCAAACAAGGCCTCTGATTTTCGGACTGGCAGTAGCAGGTCACCAACAGTAGGAAGACGAGGCTGTCCCGACCGCACCTGAACTCCGAATGAGGTGCCGTCAGCTCCGTTAGAACCGTGGGAGAGTCCTCTTTGCAGAAAATAAAACGGGGACCCGAAAGATGCCATAGATGATCTGTGGAACCAGAAGAGTGAAGAGGGGTCGGTGCAGACTGTGGAAAGTAGAGTCACGCGATTGTGGGAGAAAATTGGTAACTCCTGTTCTCGGATGCTGAATGGACTTCCGTTTCCTGATTCGGAAAGTAGACAGGCCGAGGAAGAACTTTTCAGAAGACCCTGAAGCCTGATTCCTTCAGGGCTCGTCGCGGTGAAGCATTTCCTCCGGTTTTGGAACTCTACAGTGCCCGACCTGTGCAGTCGTGGGAGAACGGGGCTCCCGGGCAGCACCGAGCTCCGATGAGGACGAACCCACTTTCGTTGCGAAGAGGACAGGCAGCCGCTTCCAATGATGGCTCTTGATCCTTCAGAAACGTCCGGGGGAAGCCGTGGTCGCCTCTGCAAGCTACTGCTCTTTTGCAGATCTTCGGTTGAGAGCTGTAGGTTGAAGATGATGGGGGGGAATGGGGTGTATGGGAGGGGAAATGGGGGTGGATGAGTGTGGGGGAAGCCCGGGCTGTGAGGGGGTCTAGGAGGGGGTGTTCTAAGGTGGGGGAAGGGAAGAATGGGGTCTGGAAGGGGGTCTAACAGGTGGTGGGAGGAGGAGTTACGATTTTGGGAAGGTGGGTGAGAGGGAAAGGGTCTTTGAAAATGGGTTTAAGGGTGGGATTAAATTTTGGTCTTGGGGGATGGGAAGAGGTGTGTGGGGAACATAATAGGGGTGCTTAGGGTTGTGGGAAGGGTGCTTGGGGAAGTGGGTGGGGTAGTTGGGGGTTGGGAGGTGGAGCTAGGATTGGTGGAAGCTCTCTTGGGACTAGGGGGTGGAGTAATGGGATGTGTGGGGAAGGGGAGTGGTCTTTAATGGGGGTAGGTGGGAGAGTGGTGGTTGGGAAGGGAGGAGAGAGAAGATTTTCGGATTTGGATGTAGAGGAGAGAGAAAGAGGGGTGAAAGAGAGAGATTAAGAGAGGAATGGGTGAGGAATCTCTCCCCTAGGGTTTCTCACCCAAAAATTGTTGGAATCACTCCACTAAACTAAGCTTTGGACTCTCAAATGACATTTTTTTCATTGATTGATTCATTCCCTCCAAATGAAGGAAATGGGGCCCTATATATAGGAAACTCACATTTTACAATAAGTCCCTTACAAAAGACTCAATAATAAATAACCGAAGGGGTAGGGGGGGCTCATGGGCCAAGCCCGAAGAATTGGGCCCAATAGCACATTACACAATCTAATGACACTCAAACTTAGGAAAATAAATGCAAGACCTAGGAACATGACTCAAATAAAAGGGAAAATACATCAAATGACTCAAATAAAATTACATAGGACTCAAAATTAAATGACTAAACTATGCCGGATGCAACCGGGGCGAGGAGACGAGCTGTGAACGTGGGCATGGGAGGTGATGTCCCCATCAATTGCCGTCGACGGCTCATTAGCCGCCATCCTCTCCATCCACTCGTTTCAACCTTTGCTGATATCTTCTTCCTGGGCCAGATAATTGTCTGATGATCTTCCCAGGTCCCCTTCTTTGCTTACATACCTACGCGGGCTTTTCAACCCGCACCAGGTCTTCAACCATGATCTGCTCTATGAGCCTCACAATCCTCTAGCCATAACCACTTTCCTCTCTCCTCCAATCTCTTTTCACTGCTTTGTCATTAAAAATGAAAACAAAAAAAAAAACGTCAATTTTCAAACTCCCCAACAACACATCTTCGTTGAGGAAACCTCCTACATCTCCCACGGGTGCGTACCGCCTTGCGGACCACCCGTCCAAGGTCCGATGAGCGACCTTTTCTACCCTTCCTCTGAGGGGTCTTCTACACCATCCTCTTCGTCTTCCTCTTCTTCTGTAAATATTGTCAGTCAATCTAGGAATGATAGGCCAAGGGTAGTTCCTAGGAAGAAATCCAAGGGTAGGCAGATCCCTCGTCGATTCCTTCTGGATTTGGCCGCCAGGTGTCAGGCCCTTCTTGCCATCCCCCAGTTGTTAGAAAATCCCATCCAGCTACCCGAAATAGAATGCGAGGGCGACTGTGCATCTGATGAAGGGCATGGAGTCTACGAGATCACGTATGAAGAATGCCCCACTGAAGATGAGGGTGAAGAATATGAGGATGCGGCGGGCGCATACGCTAGTGGAATGAGGAGATTCGACGAGCCGTCAACCGTCGTAGAAGAATCCACCAAAGAAGTCAACTTGGGAACTGAGGAAGACCCTAGGATCATCCTCATAAGTGACAACCTATCACCCTCTGAAGAAGAGGCATTAATTGAGGTTCTCAAGGAATATAATGACACGTTTGCATGGAGCTACGAGGATATGCCGGGTCTGGATTCAACCTTGGTCGAACACCGTTTAACCCTAAAACCGGGGTCCATCTCGATAAAACAAAGGTTAAGGCGTTTCCATCTTCAGATGGCTTTGAAAATGAAAGAAGAGGTCGATAAGCTCCACAAAGTCAGGTTCATTAGAGTCGTTCTTTATCCTCAATGGGTGGCGAACATTGTCCCGGTCATGAAGAAAGATGGGAAAGTCAGGATTTGCATCGACTTCCGGGACCTTAACCGCGCGTGTCCAAAGGATGATTTTCCCTTACCTCACATTGATATGCTGATTGATAACACGGCAGGCTACGAAACCCTCTCTTTCATGGATGGATTTTCAGGATACAATCAAATTCGTTTGGCAGAAGAGGATCAGGAAAAGACGTCATTCACTACCCCTTGGGGAACATATTGTTACATAGTCATGCCGTTCGGATTAAAGAATACTGGAGCTACTTACCAAAGAGCGATGATGGCCATATTTCATGACATGATGCACATATATCTGGAAGTGTATGTGGATGACTTATTGGTAAAATCAAGGACCAGGATGGAACATCCAGAAGTTTTGGCTAAGGTCTTGCAGAGGTCAAGTGAGTTCCAACTGAAAATGAACCCGAAGAAGTGTGTGTTTGGTGTGTCGTCAGGTAAATTGCTGGGGTTCATTGTGAGCAAAAGAGGGATCGAGATAGATCCTGACAAAGCTAAGGCTATCAGGGATATGCCGCCTCCCAAGAATTTGAGGGAAGTCCGAGGTTTAATCGGGAGATTACAGTTTATTCGTCGGTTTGTGTCCCAACATTCACAAAGGTGTAGACCTCTCTACGAGCTGACCAAGCCAGGAGTAGAATTCCACTGGAATTCTAAATGTCAGAAAACTTTTGAAGGGTTAAAGGAATATCTGGCTAGTCCACCCGTTCTCATTCCACCCAAACCGGAAAAACCTCTGATCCTTTACGTCTCAGTCTTGGATGACTCCGTAGGAGCCGTCCTCGCACAAGCTGATGAAGAAGGCAAGGAATGGGCAACCTATTACTTGTCCAAACTTCTCAATCCATGTGAGCAGAAGTACACCGGCATGGAGAAAACCTGTGCTGCCCTCGTTTGGGTAGTGCAGAAATTGAAGCACTACTTCTTGGCTCACGAGGTCCACTTGATTGCTCGAATGAATCCTATCAAATTCCTTCTGGAGAAATCTGTCCTTACGGATAGATTAGCACGCTGGCAAAGTTTTCTCTCTTAGTTTGACATCGTCTACGTCCAGCAAAAGGTGATTAAAGGCTATGCCATAGCCGAGCATCTCGCTCACCATCCTCTTCCCAAGTTCGATCCCGTCCAATCAGAGTTTCCAGATGAGGAACTAATGTCCATCAACCAATCAGATGAGCCAATGTGGACGCTATATTTTGATGGAGCTCTGAATTCTCAAGGTAGAGGAATCGGCATCGCCCTCCTGTCGCCTGAAGGCCTCACATTCCCATTGGCATACCAACTCAAATTTCCAGTCACCAACAATATAGCTGAATATGAAGCCCTTCTAGCTGGCCTAGAACTCGCTCATTCTTTTCGTATCACTGAGTTGCGAGTCGTAGGTGATAGTCAACTCATCCTTCGTCAGGTGCTCACTAAATATCACACTCGCGATCCCAAACTCAAGCCATGCCAAGAACTCACTGCTGCCTTTGCCAAACTATTCACCAAACTGATCTTTGTTCATGTCCCTCGTCATCAGAATATTCTCGCCAATGCCCTCGCCTCATTGGCATCATCCTTAAGGTTCCCTCTTGGAAGATGGTTTAAGTCCATTTCCATCTACAAACTTCACGCCCCTGCAATCGATGATGCTTCCTACGTAAATATCAAAGACAGGATAGCAAGGAAGATCCTGCAGGAAGATATCCTTGAAAAGAGGGAAATCATGTTGGCAGAGGCCGAAGAGGAACTGGCTGATGAAGAGAAACCATGGTTCATGAAATTGTCAAATACTGCCAAGATCAGTCTTATCCTGAAGGAGCCACCGCAGAGGACAAGAAAGCCATAAGAAGGGTGGCTCAGAAATACACATTGGTTGGAGGTCTACTCTATAGGAGGAGCCTTAATGGTATTCTGTTAAGATGTCTTGGTGACGATGAGGTTTGGAAATGTGTAGAAGAGACGCACTCGGGTGTGTGCGGTGGCCACGTGAATAGTCAGATGCTCGCCAAAAAGATCATTCGGCATGGTTTTTACTGGCCCACTATGGAAGAGGATTGTGCTGTCTATGTCCGTAGGTGTGTCAAGTGTCAACTTCACGCCGATAAAATCCATTCACCATCTTTCTCACTTCACCCAATATCCTCCCCGTGGCCTTTCTCCATGTGGGCATTCGACATCATTGGTCCCCTAGGTGATCCCAATTCCCTCACCAAGCAGAAATTTTTCATCCTTACTGCAACGGAATACTTCACCAAATGGGCCGAAGCTGAAGCTTACGCGGAAATCAAGGCGTCAACAGTCTGCAAGCTAGTCAACGCCGAAGGGACCGAGTTATCCCACCCTTGGAATGGGCTTTATCTTAAGAAATACTACCCTTAGCACAAACAAAAAAGTGGTGAAAAGATAAAAACATCAAAAACAAAGAAATATTGAAAACCACTAAAAATATGGAAAATTCAAAATGCCGATGCCCGGCAGTCACCATATAGTTAAGTCCCTGCATTTAACCTTCATGTTAGGATAGGGCCCATTAAGGCTTGGTAGGCACCGGGTCTTGGTTTGCCAGAACCGTGGAGATCTCTGTCCGGCCACATCGGCCTATGCTCGCTCGAAGGAAGCCAACATGTGCTCACTTATGTATTTTATTCAAAAAAAGGGTCGGTAGCATCACCTACGGTGGAGCGTCACCCAGAAGATCTCCGGAAGCTGTAATCTTTATTCTTTTCCCTTCGACCAAATGAGACAGTCGGCGCCCTTAAAACGCTGAGCATGAGAAACCAAAACTCAAACCCCAAAGGCAAGAGTAGGATCCATTTCCTTGAGCATCGATCAGAGCACGAGAAGATGGCAGTGTCCCCGCAGGCATACGAAAAGGGAGCCCACAAACGTCAAACGACTATATCTCCCTCACAAAAAGAAATACAAAATCAAAATCAAGAGAAAAGCCTGGTCGTGACCGTGCCTGTTACGATAAACGGAACCCCTCAAAGCAAAAGTCTGAATCCACAAAATGGGCCGTGGAATGTAAATGCTCGAGACTTGGTCCGAAGTTGTCTGAAAGGAAAGAGTTAATGGGCCCTTATTCGCTCGCCGGGTTAACGGCTTTGCCGGTCCTCTCAAAAGGTTTATCCCTACACTCTTCCTTCTCTCTCTAAAGATGAAGGTTCGATGGAGTTTTTGAAAGGTGAAAACTGCCCAGGGTCTGCGACCTTATTTTAATATACACATTTGGTTGCCTACTTTGAAAAGTAAAAGCTATCGCTGCGAAGGAGTCTCTGTGTTTCTGGCTGGTCAAGACCCCTGTTTACCACCTTGATGTCTTCTTGTTTAACCTCGGGCTTAGGCCAATGCAAGCGCGTCACCTATGGGTGCGACGGCGTCTGATTCCGGGTCAGCGTCGCGCGGTTGGTCGTTAGGGTTCTAGGGTGTTCCATCATATACCATCTAGAGTTGTGAGGAAACAGACCCGGGTCGGGCAAATCATTTACCTCGAACACCTTTTGGGTGAATCCCTGTGGTCGGAAGCGACTCGGAGCCTAAGCATGGCATGACGGTATTGTCATCAGGGTAAGTCTTAGCCGGCGGGATCATCATTCGAGGGGTCTAGAGGCCCAAATCAACCTAGATGTGCACTTAGGATACCTGGGAGGTTAGTAAGAAACCCCTGTTCTCACGAAGGTTAGGTGCCATTTGGGTGCTTGGCGGGCGTTAGCAATAAAAATTTTTTATAATAAAAGCTAAAAAAATGGAAAAGAGAAAATGTACATATTTACAAACAAAAAAATCTTTTTTATGATAAAACAAAAAATGCCAAATATAAAAAAAAAAATAAATCAATTTTGCATGATTGCATTTGCGTGCAGCATCTCACTTTAATACCGCTTGCATTCGTGTGCTTGCATGTCGCAATTATCATCACCACTTCTTTCCCTTGCCTTCGTTAAAATAAAGGCTTGGCCCCTTGACCAGTTATCAAGGACAGTCACAGTGACCATTTGCTTATTGAGCAAGGGGCCAAGTCAGAACAGAAATTCTGATTTGTTTGTTTCAGTGATATATGCAGAGATTCAGGCAACTGAAGCAAAGGTGAAAAACAAACAAACCGAACCTTGTATTTTATTCCAAAAAACTAAAAAAATTACATCAAGTTCCGCCCTCTCTCTCTGCATTACTCGTCCCACTACTCTTCGGGCAAAACGCTCTTAAAGGTGCTACCCAACTACGAAAAGCGGTACTCCTACCGCTCTGTACTCCTCTTCCTATTCCCGCATCCCGGCGTTGATCTATGGAAACAGCAGAGAAGCTACCAACACGACAGCCACGCTCTCGTGCTCTTCGGTAGCGCTCCTCACCATCTCTCAGCCACTGTTCAGCAAGGCCAAGGCTGATTCAGAGTTCGAATAGTTGGGCCTCCATGGCCCTTCGTTCCTCCCTTTCAGTCAATATGTTGGCTCTTTCTCTCTCCGCGTCTCTTTCTCTCTCTGCACGTTCTCTCTCACGGTCTTCCCTCTCCAACTGGAGAGTGATCCTCAGTTCCACGGCATCCCTAGAAGAGTCGTCATCAGGATGACGCCGCAGTTCCCTTTCCAGTTCTGCTATCCTAGCCTCCTTCTGCGCAGCTTGGGCAAGCGCTCCTTCCGTCTCCTTTTCCTGCCAAATGTACCATCTCAGATACGCGATAAGGCGTAAACCAAGAGAACCCAACACTGAAACTTTTACCTGTATACAGAGCATCCCTTCTGCCTCTGCGGCACACTGCGTGGCATGAGCAAGTTGCTCATGAAGCGAGTCAAGTTCTGAGGTAGGAATCCACAAGCCGGAAGAGGCACCACCCACTCCCATCGCTGGGGAAGCCGCGCCAATCTGGGCATGCTACGACCGCGTGAATTAGCAGCCAACATCTGGAATCTGGGGTTTTAATTAGGAAAGTACTGTACACCTACCAAAGCGCTCGTAGCTCCGCGGGCATCACCCGACTGTTGTTCCATCTCTGCCAAGCGAGTTCGTAAATTCGCTATCATGGCATCCCGGACATCCTGCAGCCTTACAAGTCAGCATTTTCACCAGAAAACCAAGAAAAGGAGAAAGAAAAGAAGAGAAAAGGGGAAACCTACCTCCACAAGTCCCCAGGGTTGGAACCGTTCTGCGTACTTTATCCTATATAGACGCAAGTAGTCCTCGCGATCCCGCGCCTGTGATTCTACAATCGTGCCACCCCGTTGCCAGTCCTCGTACTGTTCGGGGAATCGCACGCGCCAGTCAATGCAGGTCGCCGGTCCCCGCGTCTTTCTCCCGACACGAGGTGGCGCCGCTGAATCCACCCATTCTTGAGCCAGTCCTAAAGTCCTCATAACTAATCGTAGCCGAAGCGGCTCGATTTCATTCAGGCAGTGCATCCACAGTTCTCGTCCGAACCGGGCACGACTTGCTAGAACCCACGGCTGGTCGGCATCGACCATATCTGAGTAGGGTCTCCAGTTTACCATCGCTGCAGGGAACTCCTGTAGCTCCCGCCTTAGCACCATCAGTTGGTAGGTTAGGGGTGCCGCACTCATGATGGGTTCCCACCGCCTGGCTAACGGCACCATCACCGGTCACCAATGCCGAGCTCTCCCCATAGGGAGGTAATAATAGCTCCACAGCTGCTTGGCGCAAGTCATCAGTACTTTGCAAAAACACAAAAAAAATACAAAACAAGCAAAACCAAAAAATACCTGGATGAATGGTGTGAAACCACTCACAGTCATCTCACGATCCGTTTCTTGGAATAGGCCTGCAAACAAGTGTGTCAGCATGGCGGCTCCCCAGGCATAATACCCTACTCTTTCAAGGTCTGACAGCAGCTCCAGGAAGTAACATTGGATACCGTCCCCTTTCGAGCTCAGTACCAATCTCCCCAAAAGGAAGAGGAGAAATCTCCTCAAATCTATGTTGCATCTTTCCCAGTCGCCGAAATCTGTGCAGTACACGACACGGCATCCTATTTCCATCCTTTCCATGAACTCTTCTAAGGATTCATCGTCCCGCCGACGAGTGTCGGTGAGCCCTAATGCATCCATGAGGGACGCCCTAGCTACCGACCTATTTTTCCGACCATCTAGGTCCAAACCCAGTAACTTCTGGGCACCTTCTCTGTATTCCGCGTAAGTGACTCCGGTCACTGCCTCGCCCTCTACCTTCAGGCTTGTGATCCGGACCACATCCTCCAAGCTGGGCACCATGTGCCCCCAGGGCATCAGGAATGCCCGACTCACTGGGTCCCATCTCTCACACAAGGCTTGGATCAGGACCAGGTCGAGCTGGATCGGCTCGATCCGAAGGAAAGTACCAAATCCCATCACGTCTAGCCTCGCCTTCTGAAAATCTGGGAGGCCCCTGTACGCTGCTACTACCAACTCCCATAAGATTTGTGATTTCATCACAACCTACACATACAAGGAATGGAGGTGAGGTTTGGTCAGAAGAAAGGAAGAAAGAATGAAAAAAGGGCAAGAAAACTTGGCTTACGTGTTGTGATTGGGCCCTTTCGCTGAAGTGCCCTTCAAGGTCTGAAAGCCTCCTGGAACTACTACCACTGGACCTGCTTCTCTTCGAGGAATGGGAAGATTCGCCCTCCATCCAACTCTCAGAATTTTGAACTCCTCCTCTCTCGTGAGAACTTTTGCTCCTCGAGTTAGTCCTCGATATACCTGGGAAGATAAAAGGGACAAGAATTTATAGAAATGGAAGGTGTGCGGGCCAAGATTGCCTCCATCACCTGTTAATGATAGCCCTCGCAATGAGGCACCGGCCAAGCGGTCCCATGTGTCGCTTCACCGCTCGCACAGGGTGATTGACTGGACGAAAAATAAGACGAATAGCCCCTATGTTGTCTAGGGATACCCTATCTTGATTTGGAGGACGTCCGCAAAATTTGACACAACGTTGGGAAAAGAAACTAGGGCCGTCTTTTTTTGACTTCGACGGCAGATTCCCGTGGAAAATGGTCACAACAAGACGCGATTCTCCGCTCGAGGCGGAGTCTCGGCAGACCCATCACATGGGAACAGTGCAAAGGAGAAGAAGTGTAGGGAAGAAGGAACGCACAAGAGAACAAACAAGCAGCAGAAAATCAAATCATTCCATTCATAATTCTACATAAGCTGTCACAAACACTACAATCATAGAGAGGTGGCGGGTCCACTAGCTTGCCAATCCTCACCATCACTCATCTCTCTGGGCACTCTCCTCCTCTCCCCCGAGGTGAGGGTCCCTTAGAAGCCTCCGGGATCCCCGTGCAGTAGCACCTGCCTCGCCTCTTGGCGCCTGCTCCGCAGCAGTGACTCGCTGCTCCTCCCCTGGCGTGGCGAAGAAGCCACTAGTGGCAAAGCGACCGGACTGGCGGAGTCACTCCCCAAACTCTCGTGCTCTCTCGTAGCGCGTCTCCATCCCTCCTAGCCTCTGCACGACGGCCTGAAGGCCCAGCTGGAGCTCCCTCACTTGGGCCTCCAAGGCCCTCCTCTCAGTCAGATCCCGCTGTCGCTCGGACCTTCTCTCGGCTTTCTCTCTCTCTGCCTCTCTCCTCATCATCTGCAGAAGAACCCTTAACTCCAGGATGTTTGGAGAAGGTCTCTCCTCACCACGATGCCGCAGCTCCGCTACAGTCGCCACCCAGGCGTCACGCTCCTCTTCCGCCCGGGTCGCGCGGGCCACCGCACCGGTAAGTTGCTCCCGGAGGGAGGCAATCTCGAGAAAAGGGGCCGAGGAGCTGGAAGATGCGCCACCAATCATCCCCGCCGTCGCTGTCTGCTGGGCACGCTGGAACAAAATAAACAGCGGCCGTCAGTGAAACTTCAAATCTGAAGATAAAAGCGCGGCACGTAACCTACCAGGAGCGACAGCTCATGTTGAGCGACGGCCAGCTGCCGCCTAGTCTCTGACAGTTGGGCGCGCGAGCCGCCGATGCCACGCGTGTCCCCAGCTTGGGGAAGCCCCGCGTAACTCTCTCTCTGCCGCCGCAGGAAGTCGGCACTGTCCTGCACCAGTACACCCCCTTGCTGTCCAGGGAGACGTAGGGGCCAGTCCTCGAGCCTCGCCTTGCCGCGACTCTCCCTCCTGACACGGCTCGGCTCGTCCGCACTCGCCCACTCATCGGCCAGGCCCAGGGTCCTTGCCATGTCCTGCACCAAAAAAGGGGTCCCACATCAGTCAAAAAGAACGCGTCCCCTGTCTAGGACGCGTCCATCATTTAAGTGTGACACTCGCCGAACCCTTTCCCCCTCGCGCGGCTCGCTTCAAAACCCAAAATGAATTAAAAGAGGAAGAGATCGGAGGACCTACCGGACAGTGTTCACCTCCTCCCGCGCCATCGGGCCCCTCGGGTCCCTCGGGGGCCCGAAGCGGCCCTTCCTCCTCCATGGACGCCGTTCCGTGCTCTGGCGCGTCCCTCCTCGGGCGAGGAGTTCCTCGTCCCTCTCCACCTTCACCATGATCGGGCCCACCGGACTCCATCAATTAAAAGAGGAGGAAGACGAAAAGGGGGCAAGCGAGTTTCGACAGAAGGCGGGCTCGTTTACGGGTAAGGCACGAGAGAAGAAAGGCCACCCGACGCTTTAAATTTGAATTCAAGGACTAAGACGCGTCCTCGCGCCTGGACGCGCCCAAAAGGAGGAGAAAGGAAACAGAATCCCCCCGTGCAAAGTGTAGTTCCCCGCTGTTCAGGGCAAGGTCTCGTGGAGCGTGCCTCGAAGGACAACTCAGTGCAAAGAAGAAAGTGTGGGAGAGAGAAAAGTACACACAACACAAAAAAGCCATTTTCATTTCATATAATAGCCGAAAGTACATCATACAGCGAGAAGGGTGACGTGTAAAAGTAACTCTCTAACTCTCACCATCACCCTCCTGGTCATCTCTCTCCTCCCTCCTCTGCCGGGGATCCCTAGGGGGCCTCTGCGAACCCTGAGAAGCCGTGCTCGCCTCGCCCTGCGGTGGCACTCCAGCCTCGACGGCGCGACGACGCTCCTCTGCCGAAGAAACCAGATAGCTGCCCATGGAAAAAGAACCAGACTGACGAAGTTGCGCCCCGCGTTCCTTCGCCCTCTGGTACCGCTCCTCGCTCTCCCGAAGCCTCCCCTCTGCCGTGCCGAGACTCAATCGGAGCTCCAGCAGCTGGGCCTCCAGAGCCCTCCTCTCGGTCTGATCCCGCTGTCGCTCCTCCCTCTCTCTCTCCCTCTCCTCTCTCTCTCTCATCGCCTCCCTCCTCGACAGCTCGAGGGCGATCCGCAGATCCAGCACGTCACGAGGGATCTCCTCAGCCTCCCGTCGACGCTCCTCCTCCAGCTCCACAATCCGGGCGTCACGCTCCGCAATCCGGGCGTCACACTCCGCCACCCGAGCGTCGCGCTCCTGCTCGGCACGAACAGCATGCGCCAGGGCCTCCCGAATCTCGGCCACCTGTCAAAGCACGCATGCACCGTAAGAGAACAACAGTGATAGAAGGAAAGCAGCCAGAAGAGAGTCAAGGTCAGGCAAGCGCTCACTCGAGCCTCGCGGTCACGCTCGGCCTCCTCAGCCCGAGCCACCGCATACGCCAGCTGCTCCTGGAGGGCAGAAACCTCCGGAGGAGGGCCCCGCGAACTGGAACCCGCTCCACCAGCCGTCCCGGCTGCCGCTGTCTGGTGGGCCCGCTGAAACACGGGGCAAACGTCAGTCAAAGGCTAAGCATCAAAAATCCAGGTCACAAAAAAATGCATCACATAAACTCACCAGGATCTCCAACTCCTGTCGGATGGCCACCAACTGCCACCTGGCGTCCGCCAACTGGGCCCGCAGGTCGGCGATCATGGTATCACGAGCATCCTGCATTGCACGTAAGTTAGTACCACATGCATATACATATAAAAGAGTGAAGCATTCTCATTTCACTTACCCCTGCCATACCACCAAGGAAGAGGCGGTCCCCATACGTAGCTCGGTACCGTCTCATGTAATCTGTGCTGTCCTGTACATGGGACACCACTGGGACCCCGCCCTGCTACCAGTCCTGGTACTGTGCTGGGAAGCGCGTACGCCAGTCCACAACCTTCGCCTTCCCCTTGGTCTTCCGCCCAATGCGGGCCGGCTCTTCACATCAACCCACTCCTGGGCCAGCCCCAACGTCCTCATAACCAGCCTCAGCGAAGCGGCTCGATCTCGTTCAGGCAATGGACCCACACGTCCCGCCTGAAACGAGGAAGACCCGCTACAACCCAAGGCTGGCCAGCGTCGCCCATGTCCAGGTAGGGTCTCCACACCACCTGCATCACCATACATACATCATGTTAGTTACCATTCAGTCACATGCATAAACATAAAAAAATCATACGCATCATACCATGGCCTCGGGATACTCGCTCAGCTCCCGACGAAGTGATGCCAGCTGGTAGCCGTGGGGTGCTGCAACCACGACCGGCCTCCACCGCCGCGCCAGAGGCACGGCCCTCCTGTTCCCATGCCTAGCCCTCCCCATCGGAAATAGTAATAGCTCCACACCTGCATCCATCATACATCATTAGTACAATAATTGCATATTCAACTGTGGGAATGCATAAATAAAATGTTTACCTGGAGAAAAGGTGCGAAGCCGCTGACTGTCGTCTCCTTCTCCGAAGTCTGGGAGAGATCAGCAATCAAATGGGCAAGCAGAGCCGCTCCCCACGCGTAGTGCCCCACTCTGTCAAGGTCCGCCAGAATCCCGAGGAAGCGGCAGTGGATGCCGTCCCCCTTCGTCCCCAGCAGAAGGCGGCCCAGGAAGAAGAAAAGAAACCTCCGAAGGTCTAGATCCACCAGCTCCCTCTCGCTCGGATCCTGGGTGAAAGCTGCACGAGCATCCCCCTCTAGTCGAGCCAAGAACTCCGCTCCAGTCTCGCTAACCCGCTGGCGCGGGTCGACGAATCCGAGCGCCTCCATGATCTCCACTCGGCCAACTACCCTGCTGTCTCTATCAGTCACGCTCGTCTCTAACCACAGCAGGTCCAGGGCACTCTCTCGGTAGTCGGGGTAGGTGACCCCGCTGACTGCCTCTCCGTCAACTCGTAGCCCGGTAATCCGAGCCACGTCCTCCAGTGTCGGCACCATGTGCCCCCAGGGCATCAGAAACGCCCGGCTCGGTGCGTGCCACCGCTCCCTCAGTGCCTGGATAAGAGGAAGGTCGAGCCGGAAGGGCTCGATCCTAAGGAAAGCTCCAAAGCCATGGCGTCCACACGCGCCCTCTGGAAGTCCGGCAGCCCACGGTATGCTGCCACCACTAGGGACCAGCTGATCCGTCCCTTCATCACGCCCTGCACACCACAAAACCAACAGAGAACACATCAGCATCATGAATAATAATAAACAATAACACTGTATATACTACTTATTCATTTTATTTTATTTTTCTTTTTAAAATATTTATTTTTTGTGGATGCGTCCAGGCCCCTGGACGCCTCCTTTCCTTTTCCTTTATTTTCTTTTTTTTTATAAAAACCCCAAAACCAAAACAAAAAAATATTAATAATATATATATTATCATGGAGGCGTCCCAGGCCCTGGACGCCTCCTTATTTTTTAATTATATTTCTATTATTTTCATAAATAAATAAAAAAATAAAAAAGAAAAAGAAAATGTGGAGGCGTCCAGGGCCCTGGACGCCTCCTTTCCCTCACTCCCCGGCCTTCTCTCACAGCCTCTCACCCGTCCGTTTAGCCTATTGAACCACAGAGTGAGAGTTCCGAGGGGCTTACCGGATCGTGCTCGTCCTCTGCCGCGTCGCCAGCATCCACTACAGCCTCCAAGGCCAAAGGAAGAACCTCCTCACCCGCGGCAATCTCCTCCGCCGCAGCAGCCTCCTCGGCATCATCCCTCAGCCTCCTCGGACGACGAGCCCGTCGTTTTCGCTTCTGTGGACCCTTGCTCGATCCTCCTCGCTCCATTGGGACTAAGAATGGGTCGTCTGGGGTGACTGGGTCGTCAGAATGAACAGTGCAAATGAGCAGAGGGTGAGCCCCCCCCATATATATAGAATCCACCCTGTTTGGGGGGTCCAGGCGCCTGGATGCCCCCACTTTTTTTTATTTTTTTTCAAAATTCAAAAATTTAGGGGCGTCCAGGCGCCTGGACGCCCCCAAAACAAAAAAAAAACCAAAAAAATAATAAATAAAACGTTGGGGCGTTCAGGACCCTGGACGCCCCCAAATCAAAAAAATTAAAAAAATCAAAAATAAAAAATAGGGGCGTCCAGGACCCTGGACGCCCCCAAAACAAAAAAAAAACTAAAAAAATATAAGAAGTTGGAGCGTCCAGGACCCTGGACGCCCCCAAATCAACAAAATTTTAAAAAATCAAAAATAATAAAAAAAATAAGGGCGTCCAGGCCCCTGGACGCCCCCAAGACAAAAAAAACTTAAAAAATAAAAATATAAAATTAGGGGCGTCCAGGCCCCAGGACGCCCCCATAATAAAAAAAAATTCAAAAAAAAGGCATATATATATAATAAAAGTAAAAAAGATAAGAGTATGTATATAATCCAAACAAAAAAATAAAAACACAAAGAAAAAGAAAACCCACAAAAAAGACAATAATAATTAAGGGAACTGGTCCAAAACTGCCAAATGCCAGATTTTATTCCATCAGAAAAGCAGAGTGAGCTACATCAGGGGTTTAGGCGCCTTAGGCCTTAACTTCCCCAGTTCGGTTACGTAAGCCCTCCACGGCTCGCATTCTTCCACCACGTGCGCTAAGGCCTTTCCCGCAACACTTGTCTTCCAGGGAGCTTTAATGGCCTTCGCTTCCTTCGCGTCCGCTTCAGTGCCCAACTCCCTTTTCTTCAAAGGAACGATGCCAGTCGGTGGCGGGAACGAATGGCGTGGGATGCCAATCTGGAGGCAGCACCGATGCGCATTATAAAGGACGAACTCGGTCGCACCGATCAGTTGAAGATCAACTTCGGGAGAAGGCCTCATGAGGAGATCAAGCGAAAGCAAACATGCCGGTGCGCAAGTGAAGAAGCCTTGTGTCACGGTGCGGAAGTGAGACCGCCAATCTTCACGTTTCTTCAGCCACGGAACGCGGTTCACTACAGTACCACCGAAGCCTAACACGTCGGCTATGTGGTGAAGCGGGCTTTGTTGGAAAAGCTTCGAAGCAGTTGGCATTCCCTCGCGGTGGTCGAATTTGAAGTGCAGATCAAGCCAGCAATTTAAGACAAGTGCGCAACCAAAAGGAGGCTTACCCATGCTCGAGGCAGTAAGGCCGCTGTAAAGATAGGCAAGGACGGCGGGTCCCACCCTCTTTCCACGCCAGATCCCGCAGATAGCACTCAGTTGGTCTTCCTCCACTATGTTGTCGGTATAAGGAAACAAGAGAGCACCCGCCAGACAAATGGTGAACCCCTTCATGATTCCCTCCAAATAGTCATCGTCTGGTGACCCTCTCAGGGCGTCCATGACCCACTCCGCGAGCTTTTGGAGATCGATCCCCTTTTGAGTACGGACCTTTCGGGCTTCGTCGGGCGGCATGAAGCTTCCAAGACGCTTTCAGAAGTCCCCCGTGTCAGCATCCGCATAGCCTTCACCTTCCCGTCACTCTTGAATTTCTTCAATCCGAGCAGAAGTTCCACCTCCTCGAGGAGGATCGTCACCTCGAAGGTCGGGAAGATAAAAGTGTGGGTCTGGGGATGCCAGATCTCCACTAGTGCGCCCATAGCCGCCCAGTCCATACGAATCTTCTCGTAATGCTTGGCGTGAATAAGGAGCCCCTGCAGATGCCACTTCGAGAGTATGGCCCTCATACCAATGGAGATATTGGAAGTTAGCTTTGAAAGCCATGGCAGTTTGGAAAACTTCCTCGGGCCTGGGAAGAGTGGATATGACTGGAAGAGAAAAGAAAGAAGAAGAAAGGAAGGAAGTAAGAAGAAGGTTCACATGGAAAATTTGAAATGAATCAGCTTACCATATGCGACATGATCGTCCCACTCAGATGACCCTCGAGGTCGGAGAGTCGCCCTGATCTCGCTGCTAGGCCTGCTCCTCTTCATAACGCGGGAAGACTCTCCTTCCATCCTGAAATCTCTAGATTCTCCTCTCTTTCCTCTCCTGAGCTTCCAAAACCCACCTTGGTGCATTTGAATGAACTAGCCTAAGGGGAGTTCTTATAGGAAGGAAGATCGCTACAGGACGGAACATGTCACATCAGCAGTCAGTGTCAGGATTTTGGCTAGATTTCCTTTCCATTGTGGTGTGATTCTGTTATAAATCTGCTACTTTCTGATGTCATTAATCCATGCTGGCCTGTGCAGGTTTTACTAACGGACATCGTTGTCCAGTCTCCTGTCCCACCTTTCAATGGTTGGTCCCACCATGTCATGCATCGTAGTATATGATACCTACGCTACTAGAACATGTCAAGGACCTTGCGACCCGAACAAATCTGGGATTTGAGTTCCCCTTCAACAAAAACAGTGATGATCCCGGGAGAATTTGGGTTGTACGGATAGACCGTTAATTTGTGGTAGCATGGGGACGACGGTTCCATTCAGTGAGTTGGTGCGCGGATAAACGGGCCCCAGCCCAGTGTCGGCTCACCGGATCGGTATCCTGACCCGTTCTTAACAAGTTGACAATATTATCCTTGGCTATTTTCTATTTTAGTTTGTTTTAAATTTTTCTTTAAACCCAGCATGCATTCATATAGGACTTTGATTTATTGCGGAAGATCATTCAAGTGATTCGATTGTGAAAGCCGTTGTGTTTCAATTCCCACAAATATGAGATATTCCACTCCGAATGAAATACTGAGTTTCCTTGAGACAGCCCTACGCTGCTCTTCCAAAGGAGACCCTTGTTTGGACAGACCCTCAGATATTCCTTTACTTTTGACCTTGTTTGACCCACCTTGGCCGCAGCACTTCCACATTGGCTGGTAACCGCTCCCAAAGGTGAAACCTGCAGGTTTATGACCCAGGTACTTCCACACCGAGAAGTTGGTCTCTTTTTTTTCGTGCCTGAGCACACATCTCACCCTCCCTTATTTGATCTCCGTCCGAACAATCGTCTATATTTGAAAGACCTTCTTCAAGGTCGCCTCATTGAAACTTCAGGAAAGATTCCAAACAGTAACGTCAAAAGCGTGTCTCATCACACCTTGGCATCAACTTATCAGTCCGCTCCCACTTCATTTCACTCCACTTCGATACCATTCCACTACGTGTCGCTCCCTTGCAAAGCAGACGCCAAGGCGGGGCAGCTGTAGACACGCCATTCTTGACGTCTCCTGAGAAAGTCTCATATTACTATACAACGCCCCGCGACGGCTTACGCATTTCGAATCACTCGAGTGCTTCCTTTTCTTGGGTCTTCTTCTGCCTTTTTCGGCATTCGGAATCGTCCCGTCACGGCATTCGGACAGCGTCAACACCAGTCAGACGCATCAGGAGGTTCCGGAATCAGGAAGGGTGTCTGACGGGCGGCCGCCGACGTCTGATTTGAGGACCCGGGTGGGTCTTAATGGGGGCGTCCAGGCCCCTGGACGCCCCAATATTTTTAATTCATTTTATTATTTTCTCAGGGCCCAAACCAAATAAAATATATATATTAATGGAGGCGTCCAGGGCCCTGGACGCCTCCATAAAAAAAAAATAAAAAATATGTGTAAAATGCCAGTTGGCATAAAAAACAAAAAAACAAATAAAAAATATATATATTAATGGAGGCGTCCAGACCCCTGGACGCCTCCATAAAAACAAAAATAAAAAAAATATAATGCCAGCTTTGGCATAAAAAGACAAAATAAAAATAAAAATAATATATTTTGGAGGCGTCCAGGCCCCTGGACGCCTCCATCAACTCTCTCACGGGCGCCGGCCACCGAACGACGGTTTGTCGTGTGTGAAAAAATCCAAATTATAGAGACGTCCAGGCCCCTGGACGCGCCCATTTCTGAATCACGAGGCGCCGCTCACAAAACCACGCGTTGTGCCAAACCGCGTGCGGCCGTCGTCAGTTTTCGGTGGACCTGTTAGAGGCGTCCGGAGCCCTGGACGCCCCCACAAAAGTATTCAAAAAAATATATAAAAATAGAATAAAATATTAATTCGGCCCTGATGGAGGTGTCCAGGGTCCTGGACGCCTCCACCCTCCGGAGCTCTATAAATAGATGCCCACCCCCTCAGTTCTGAGAGCTTAGAAGTGATCCGATAGGCTGCCGGAGCCCAGAGGCTACGGAGTCATTTTCTAACCCGTGGGTTCTTTTGTAGGTGGAGGTTCTGCCGGCTTCTCGGGTGCTCACGCTCGCGAGAGGAAGGTCGTCTTCATCCACCGCGCTTCCACGTCGTCCCCACGCTGCCGGAGCTCCGCCGGATTTCACCATCGGCACATCCAATAAGCCAATTCTTTCCTTTTCTTCGTAGTTCTTTTGCATTCATCATCTTGCATCCCCTATCCCCCTTATAAGGGCACCTTTTCTTATACACTTCTTACATCCATCATCTCATTTTCCTCCTACTCGAGTCCGAGAGGGGTTTAAAAGATAACACCAACCAGGTGTGTGTCTTGCCATCATTTCGTTATTTTTATCGCAAGGATTTGAATACTACACCTCCATCTTTCTAATCCACTTGTCATTTGTTTGTCGTTGTTTTGCAAGGGTAGCCGAGGAAAGCCCTCTCCGTCGGCCGACCGGAGGGAGAGGAAGAAGCAACCCGCCATCTCTCGCTCTTGAGGTAGGCGCGATCACTTTCTTATTTTGGGGTCTTTCGGCCCCTGGCGATCACATCTTATTTTCGAGGCCGCGGCGAGTCACTTCCCCAATGGCCGTTTAAATTTCCGTTCTTATATTCTCTTTATACTCTGTTATATTCTGCTCATATTCTCGAGGCCGCGGCGAGTCACTTCCCCAATGGCCGTTTAAATTCCTGTTCTTATATGCTATATTCTTATCTGTTCGTGTTCTCGAGGCCGCGGCGAGTCACTTCCCCAATGGCCGTTTAAATTCACGTTCTTATACGTTATATTCTTATCTGTTTATGTTCTCGAGGCCGCGGCGAGTCACTTCCCCAATGGCCGTTTAAATTCCCGCTCTTTGTATTCTCTTTATATTCTGTCATCTTATTATTTGCTCATATTCTCGAGGCCGCGGCGAGTCACTTCCCCAATGGCCGTTTCAATTCTTGTTATTTAATTTCTGCACCATTCCCGTCCCCCCGAGGCCGCGGCGAGTCACTTCCCGCTATGGCCGTTTAACCCCCATATCTTGCTATATCACACTTGTCCCGCTCGCCCCGCCGGAGCAATCTCCCGTGGTGGCCCCTTCTCTCTCTTCTCTTATTTCTGTGTTGCAGCAAACAAACACCAAAAGAAAGAGGAGCCCGCGCGCGCTCCGCGTCTTCTCCGCTCTTCCCCGAACCGCGTGACGTCGCTCACAGTTCCCAGAGCCTCCACTTCCTCAACATCAAGGTACTGACCGCAACCTTCCGACTCAAGGCATCGGCAACGACATTCATCCTGCCCGGCTGATAAGACAGGGTGAAGTCATAATCCTTCATGAACTCCATCCAACGCCTTTGCCTGAGGTTCAGATCTCTCTGCGAGAACATATACCTCAAACTCTGATGGTCAGTGAACACCTCGAACTTCTCGCCGTACAGATAATGCCTCCAGATCTTCAGCGTGAAGATCACTGCCGCCAACTCAAGGTCATGGGTAGGGTAGTTCTCCTCATGGGGCTTTAGCTGCCGAGATACATAAGCCACCACTCTACCATGCTGCATCAGAACAGCACCCAATCCGACCCCGGAAGCATCTGTACACACCACAAAACCTCCCGATCCATAAGGCAAAACCAACACCAGAGCCGAGGTGAGCAATCTCTTCAGTTCCCTGAAGCTATGCTCACACTCCTCGGACCAGACGAAAGGCACATCCTTCCACGTGAGCCTCGTCATCGGGGTCGCAATGCGGGAAAAATCCTGGATAAACAGGCGATAGTAACCCGCAAGCCCCAAGAAACTCTGGATCTCTGTCACCGACCTCGGCCTCGGCCACTGCATCACTGCCTCGACCTTGGCGGGATCCACGGAAATGCCATCACCAGAAATCACGTGCCCCAGAAAGTGCACCTCGCTGAGCCAAAACTCGCACTTGCTGAGCTTCGCATACAACTGGTGATCTCGCAACGTCTGCAGCACCACACTTAAATGGTACGCATGCTCCTCAGCAGACTGCGAATAAACAAGGATGTCGTCCACGAAGATGACCACGAACTGGTCCAAATATGGATGAAACACCCTCTGCATCAAGTCCATGAAGGCTGTTGGGGCATTGGTGAGCCCAAACGGCATCACCAAAAACTCATAATGCCCGTACCTCGTACTGAATGTAGTCTTCTCCACATCGGACTCACGAATTCTTAGCTGATAGTAACCGGACCGCAAATCAATCCGCGAGAACACTCGCGCAGACTGCAGCTGGTCGAACAAATCATCAATCCGCGGTAGCGGATATTTATTCTTAATGGTCACTTCATTCAGCTGTCGATAGTCAATGCACAACCGCAGACTACCGTCCTTCTTCTTCACAAACAACACGGGCGCACCCCAAGGGGAAAAACTAGGATGAATGTACCCCTTGGCCAACAGTTCCTGCAACTGCGCCCTCAACTCCCTCAACTCAGCAGGGGCCATACGGTAGGGAGCCTTCGCCACAGGTCCCGTACCAGGCACAACCTCGATCACGAAATCGATCTCCCGCTGGGGAGGTAATCCAGGCAACTCCTCGGGAAAAAACGTCGGGAAACTCGCACACCACCGCAATGTCCTCGACATCCGGATCCATCCGGTCAGACACAACCACAGACGCGAGAAAACCCTGACAACCAGAATCAAGCAATCGACGGGCTCGAATAGCAGAGATAAGGAATCGAGAAGAGGTGGAACGGATACCTTGGAAATAGAGGTCCGCTTGCTCGGATGCTGGAAGTAGACCCTCTTCATTCCACAATCCACCACCGCGCCATGAGTCTCGAGCCAATCCATGCCTAGAATCACATCATAATCCCGAAGCTGCAACGCATACAACCTGCCTGGCATACTCTGCCCATCGATCCACACCGGAACCTGGTCGAAGCAATACGGAGTGACCATAAAGTCACCCGAAGGCAACTCCACTGCCAAATCACAGGACAACTGGGTCACCGGCTCCTCGACGCTCGACGTGAAATCCTCTGAAATAAACGAATGAGACGCGCCAGAATCGAACAAAACCCGAGCCGCACAACCTAAAATCTGAACGGTACCTTCCATGAGCTGCGACGCCACTGCCTCTGCCCTGGTCATGTGCGTGATCTGGCCTCAAGCCCTCTGCCTGCCTCCCACACTAGCTGACCTGGGTAGCGGCGGATACTGTCCCTACTGCTGCTGCTGCTGCCTCTGCTGCTGGGGAACCTGCTGCTGCTGAGGAAACTGCTGCTACGGCGGCCTCTGAGGACAGTCACGCGCCATATGTCCTGGCTGGTCACACCGAAAACAAATAATCGGCGCCGTGCACTGCCTGCCTGGGTGGGTACCACCACATCGTGGACAAGGTCCTCGCGATCCACCCACTGATCCCTGACGCTGCAAAGGAATCGGCTGCTGCACACTGCCCGATGAAGCCTGCCCTTGATCCTTGTGCTTCTTCCGGAGACTCTTCTTCAAGAACTTCTTGACCTTCGAGCCAAAGGACGCAGATCCTGTCACCGAAGCTGCTGATGCCGGTGCTCCTGAACCACCCGACGCATGCTGGAAGAAACCCTGCTGCTGGGTAGCCGACTGCTGGCTGCGACCTGACAAGGACTGCCCCTGGCTGACCGGTCCTCGAGTCCTCTGCATATCCATCTCCAAGGAAATCGCAACCCGAGACGCCGTCTCTAGATCAGTGGCCCCATTCGCGATCAAATGGTGCCTCAGCTCCAGCCTCAAGCCCTGTACAAACTGCGTGGTCCTCACCCTCTCATGCTCCATGATGTGAGGTGTGTACCGACCCAGCTCGACAAATCGGGCCCTGTACTGCAACACGGACATGTCACCCTGCACCAGCTCCAGAAACTCCCGCATCCGCTGCGTAGCAACAACATCTGGACAGTACGTACGCTCGAAAGCACTAACAAAGTCATCCCACTCGATCTGCTTAAGTGGACGAAGCTGAAAGGACGTCTTCCACTCGGAAGACCACCACCTCCGAGCCGTACCCTGCAACTGGTTGTAGGCCAACACCACTCTATCCTCGGCAGCACTCTTCGCAGAACTGAACACCCGCTCCATCTCATCGAGCCAATCACGAGCCGCATCAGGGTCTACCTGGCCGCTAAAGTAAGGCGGATGGAACTGCATAAAGTCCCTCACCGCTCGGCCTGGCCCACCCCTGGCTGACAAGCCCTCAGCAGCCTCTCCGCCAAACTGCTGAGACATGAGATGGTACATGCCACGGAAGAAATCCTCGGCCCCCGGAGCTCTCGCAGCATCCGCGGCCTCGGTAGCTCCCGGAACTCTGCTATGCTCCTCCTGGTCCCTCTGGACCCCCTGCTGGATCTCCTGACCTCCAGCCGACTGCCCCTGCTGAGAGCGAGAACTCCTCCTCGGCGCCATACTCGCTCCTGAAGCAAAAGACAGAAAACACGAAAACGGCAATGTCAGAAAAGAAAACACGCGGTGCCCAATGCCAGCGTCACCTGTACATCATCGCTGTGGACTAGTGGACCACTACAATTACCTATGATTCTCATGTAATTCCACAACCGCGCTCTGATACCAGCTGTAATGACCCGAGAATCCGATCACCGGGAAGGTCCGATAACCCGAGACTCGCACCGCCACCCACGAGCCCGAAGACTCGGAAGGGTTAAAAGGATGGTGTGGAGACTACACAAGTATCACAAATAATTGCAGAAATTAAACAGTTATAATGTTAAGCAGGAAATAAATTAACGTTTTACATGGTCCACAATATAAATAACAATAACAGCTGTCCACAACTAGTACAGTGACAAGAAAGGAAAGTACAGCTACACGGGGCATACCCCGGCTCTGACCTCTGGCACTACCTCTGGGCACCCGCACCACGCTGCGCTTCTGACGCGCTCCCCGAAGGTGGCGTCTCACCTGAAACACGGTGAAAACACGCAGGGAATGAGTCTCGGAACAAGACTCAGTAGGGATCACTCGAACCCTACCTCGTAAAACGAGAAACCACTACTCTAACGGTAGGAAAGTACCTCGGAAAGGAAAGCCCTGTGCTCTACAGAACTAGACCCTACGGCACGTAAACCGACACACGTGTCACGGTACGAGAAGACCGAAACCAACGGTCGAACCGTAAAACCCGAAGGTCGGAAACACACGACTGACAGTCTGACACTCCGTACTCGACAGGAGTACCACCCACTAGAAGCACAGCCGGTAGCGTCCCCTGACGTCTTATACCGCACCGCAGGTGAACCGCCTGACGTGGTAGGTCCTACCCGAGGCGCAAACACCGTACAAGTAACCACAAACAAGTAACTAGCTGGGGTCACGCCCGTCGACGTGCGTCCAACCGCCCCCAACCACGTGTGCACACACAGACCTTGCGTCACTAGGTCTGGTCCTCTGACCGGTTTTCCCCCGTAGCCGGACTCTGGCTACCGACGAGGGGCCTACGGTAACCGGTCCACAAATCATCTCGAAAGGTGGGTGCCCGTACACCACTCCCAGGTGAGACCAGCACCTCGTACTGGTGGGCTACGACTAGTGGAGGGTCACTGAAGGAGTAGACTCTCAAGTCAACGAAAAACGACGTCCGAGTCCGACAACGTGTGGGAATCACCCCAAGCACTAGCTCCGTCAACGGGGCCACGGTCGGAGGAAAACGGACACACCGCCCACAGCCAAACTCATGACCAAGGCAACCGGAACCTCCGGATACCAAAAACACGGTCACGGAACTCCACGGGGTGCCCGAGACGCACACACACGGCCCAAGGGGAACACCCAACAACAGCCAGATCGCGCTAGGGATACCTAGCGCGACACGGAAGAACGCGCTAGGGCCTCCTAGCGCGACAAGGCATGTCGCGCTAGGGGCGGCTAGCGCGACACGATAGATCGCGCTAGGGATGCCTAGCGCGACAAGGCTGATCGCGCTAGGACCCCATAGCGCGACAGGAACCGCCTCCTATTCATCTTCTCCGATGAACGCGCTCGGTCGGGGCAGCGCGACCTCCAAGAACGCGCTACTGGAGTATAGCGCGTTCTCAGTCCGCAGCCGAAAACGGTAGAAACGCCCAAAATTCTAACCACGCCCCCATGCCTCCATAGGAGAGGGGGAAATCAAGGGGGAAGACCCCTGGGGACCCCTAGCATGATTCTAGGCCATCAAAACATGAAATCATGCATCAAATCCATAGATCGGGCGAGCTCTCCCCAAATCATGGAAAAACCCAAAAACGCTCAAACGATCCCCTCTCGGCCTCCCCGCGGCCTATAAATCGCGGAAAAGATCGGCATGAGGCTAAGGAACGTCACCCTACCTCAATGGAGCAAACGCTCCGCCGAATCAATCACGAATCACGAAGAACGCTTCAAACTTCACGAACTCCCCACGCTTCCCACGCACGCCGCACGCCCACGAGATCGCCTCGCCGTCACCCACGCGTCCGCGCCGTCGCCCCGCCGCCGTCCGTAGCCGGAGAGGGGTTCGCCGCGCCCGAATGGGAGAGAGGGAGAGAGGAGGGTGTCACGGTGGGAAGAAACGGAGGAAGAGGAAGAAGAAGAAAGAGAAAGGAGAAAAGAAAAAGAAAAAGAATTAGGGCTTTATAGAAAATCTGAATTTTCAAAAAAATACCAAAAAATAGAAAAATACATTTCCGGAATCCTCGGAACGCACCGATCGCAACGGTACCACTCGTGCCCGGGTGAACCGCCCGGTTCGCCTGCAGCGAGCTTCCGAAGAAAAATCCGAAACACACACCGGGAATCGGAAAACACACGCGGAAAAGCCGCGGAACGTCTCCGGGCCTCCGAAACGACTCCGGATCGCGCCGATCCGAACACGAAAGATGTCCGAAATGAAATTTCGGATACAACGGAGCTAGACGCTCCAAGAACCAGATCCGGGACCCACGAAGAAGGATCCGAAAGGTCCGGGATATTACACGTGCCCCTATTGGTGCACACACCTGCAGGAGCAGTGTCTACCAAGAGGCACATCCCCTCATTGTCAGTTAATATAGAAGGAAGAACTCTGCCTGGTTATTTTTGTTGTTTGCCTATGCAAGACTTTGATGCTATCCTAGGACTCGATTGGTTAGAAGAGCATTACGCTCTGATAGATTACTGAAGGAAGATAGTTATTTTTCGCATCCCTAAAGAGAAAGAGTTTTCTCATCCCTTATTGAAGCATATGGCTGGAAAGAAGTTAGTAGTTTCAGCAATGAAGACGGTGCAAATGTTGAGAAAGGGCTACGATGCATTCTTGGCAAGCATAGTCACGAAGTCTGATGCTGACCAGGCATCGACCGTAGCAGAGATCAAGATTGTTTGGGAATTCCCAGATGTGTTTCCAGAGGATTTGCCAGGGTTACCACCTACAAGGGAGTTAGAGTTTGCCATCGACTTGCTACATGGCACTACACTTGTCTCTAAGGCACTCTACAGAATGGCCCCAGCAGAATTGACAGAGTTTAAAAAGTAACTTCAAGACTTGTTAGACAAGGGGTTTATCCGTCCAAATGTGTCATCATGGGGAGCTCCAGTTCTATTTGTGAAGAAGAAGGATGGTTCTCTTAGGTTATACGTTGACTATCGCAAACTTAACGAGGTAACTATTAAGAATAAATAGCATTTACCCCGCATTGATGACCTGTTTGACCAGTTGCAAGGAGCCACAGTGTTCTCAAAGATTGATCTGCGTTCGGGATACCATCAACTGAGGATAAAGAAAGAAGACACATCCAAGACGGCATTCCGAACGAGATATGGTCATTATGAATTCTTGGTACTACCTTTTGTTCTGACAAATACCCCAGCAGCCTTATGGACTTGATGAATCAGGTGTTTAGACCTTATCTTGACACCTTTGTGGTTGTCTTTATTGATGATGTGCTGATATATTCCCCTGATGAAGCTTCACACCGAGAACACTTGAGAATCATCCTCGAGATGCTAAGAGCGTATAGGCTGTATGCTAAGTTCAGCCAATGTGATTGTTGGCTGAAGGATGTTCATTTTCTCGGGCATGTAATCTCAGGCAGTGGTGTTGCCGTTGACCCCACAAAGGTTCAGGCAATTTTGGAATGGGAGACTCCTAAATCTCTCACAGAGATTCGGAGTTTCTTAGGGTTAGCTGGTTACTATCACTGCTTTATCGAAGGATTCGCATTTCTAGCGGCGCCACTAACCAAGTTGACCAGAAAGGGAATCAAATATATATGGTCTGAGAACTGTGAGAAGAGTTTCCAAGAGCTGAAGGCTAGACTGACATCGGCACCAATTCTCATTTTGCCTAACAATGAGGATGACTTCGCTATCTATTCTGATGCATCGAAGGTTGGGCTAGGCAATGTATTGATACAAAATGGAAGGGCGGTCGCTTATGCTTCTCGCCAACTAAAGGAGCACGAGCGAAGCTACCCGACTCATGATTTGAAATTTGCTACAGTGGTTCATGCATTGAAGATATGGCGTCATTATCTTTACGGCGTCAAGTTTGAAGTGTTCACTGACCACAAGAGTCTGAAGTACCTATTTTCTCAGATGGAGTTAAATCTAAGGCAAAGAAGATGGGTCGAATTTTTGAAAGATTATGACTTTGAATTACGATACCATCCAGGAAAGGCGAATGTAGTAGCTGATACTCTCAGCAGGAAAAGAGTTATGATGCAACAGGATTGGAAGATGATCGAAGATGCAGCACAACTTATGGCTGTGATCGAGCCTCAGTTATGTCAGGCATTTGTATCTCAACTGACCATTAGGTCAACTGTGCTTGACAAGATAATATATGTACAAAAAGATGATCCCCAACTACAATGAATGATTGGGAAGACCGGCTTTGCTCGTGATGAAGATGGAGTGATTCGATTTCAGCACCAGATCTCTGTACCTGATTTAGTCGATCTGAGAAGGCAGATTCTGGAGGAAGCACACCGATCAATGTTCTCTATTCATCCAGGAAGTGGTAAAATGTATCAAGACTTGAAACGATCTTTCTGGTGGCAAGGAATGAAGAAGGATGTAGCCGACTATGTTGCTAGATGCTTGGTCTGTCAACAGGTGAAGGCAGAGCACCAAAGGCCATTAGGGCCCACTTAGACTAAAAAGCCCAATAAGATCACTCGGGATCAAACCCTTCCTCGGTGGCCCTTAGGCTCGGAGGCCTGAGCGTCGGTCAGGTCGGAGGAATACCCACGCTTGATCTATCCCCTCGCCAGGATAAAGGCTAGCGCTCAGCGCCCACTCCGATCGATCTTCATCCGAGCTATGCCTATCACCCGGACAGGGTTGGCACTCTTCATGCTTGAGTTGACCGACGATTGCTTATCCATGATGCCGTTGAGAGCCCTTTATGAGCAGGAGTTTACGAGGATAAGGGACCCATGACCCTCAAGGCTATAAAGATCCATGATAAGGACGTAAAGAGCCCACGTTGAAGACGTAACTCTCGCCTGAAACCCCTCAGTTTACGGGACTCATGAGGCCGGCGCACTATTTAAACCTGGGACTCCCTCCAGCGAAAGGTAAGGCCAACACACTCCTAAAACTCCCTGAGCAGGGAACCACTTCACCACCTTGGTTGTAGAGGGATCTCGTGCCTCTCTTTCCTCCTCCCTTCATAGCTTCCACAATTGCTCTACTGACTTAGGCATCGAAGGGTTTACCCCAGAAAACCATCCCTGGGCCCCCTGATATGTTTCCCTTCCTTGCAGTTCACTGTTCGATGATCATCTCCCCAGCTCAGGACCAGCGCGAGATCACGTCTCTTCATCTGGTGCCGTCTGTGGGAAATGGCCAAAGAGCTAGTATG